>CATIWQ010205452.1:0-33403 GCA_949673415.1 Euphorbia schlechtendalii | reverse complement strand
GAAAAATTTGGGAGGAAAGGGTTTTGTAATTAATGCTTGGTGTTGTGTATTTCTGTAACAATTAAGGAGGAGCCAGTAGACTTGCTCCATCGTGTGCTTCGGTAATTTTCTTTTTCAAGCTTGTAATACTTATTTTATTTTGTAATATATTATCTTGATTTATTTATATTATGTTCAGACCCTCACTGATGGAGGGGTAATTTCTTGTGTTAAATGATACCATAAATGTTGTTAGTTAATAGCATGTGAATTTATTATGCTAGTTAGACTGAATATACATGATGATAGTATATCTGTTTATGTTTAATTAAAATAATTTATTTTTATGATATTTTTTATATGTTAAATTTGCAGAATGAATTTTAAATTTTATTATGATATAGAATTTAATTTTTATAGTCCTTTGAAGTATTTGCCATGCTAGAATTTTAATATAGAATAATGGATTAGGTTAGATTTTAAGACAATCAGAGATTTTAAGATTAAGCTGAAGTCGCATTCAGCCGTTGTAGCCATGGTTAGGCGTTTAGGCGTTTATATGTTGACTCTGCTGAAACTAATATGCATTGACAGTCTTATAATTTTGTAAAATTGTTCCTATGTTTTGATTTTTTATATTAACTTTTGGCATGGTTTATATTTTAATAGGCTGTATTTATTGAATTCTGTGTTGTATTATTGAATTTAATAATTTATTCTGTATTATAAGTGTTTTTCATAAATACGTCTTATATAAGTTACTATTCAAAAGTTACTGTTCAAAAGTCACTATTCATACGTTTTTATATATTATCATCATGTATGGTCCGGTCCTACTTGTATATATATTAATAAAAAAGAACAAGAATAAAAGAAATGGAAAAGGAAAGGAGAATAGTACCATAGTATGATCTAAATGCATAATGGTACTTGAATAGTACCATAATATGGGCCAAATGCATAATGATACCACAATATGATCCAAATGCATAATGGTACTTGAATAAGTACCACAATATAGGCCAAATGCATACTGGTACTTGAATAGTACCACAATATGGTTCAAATGCATAATTGAAGGGGTGAATTTCCCCCTATAAATAGAGGGAACTTTCAATAAGAGGGGCGGAATTCAGGAAAAAATTTTTTTTTCTTGGAAATGGGATCGAAAAAATTACAAAAGAATATTTTTTTTCTCGACAAAGACGGAGGAATTGTTTACTAAAAAATATTTTTTTCTGACGAGATAATTCCAACTTTTTGACAACAATTCTTATTTTTCTTTTAAAAATTATGTGATGATATTCGGATCCAAAACACTTTTAGGTTCCGAATTTTATTAATTTCAAATCAATTTTCTTTCATCTTTGTTCTAAAAAATCATAAGATATTCTCGGACTTAAAACAAATTTAGAGTCCGAGTTTGAATATTTTTAGGATAAAAATATATATTTTCACACAACAATTAAACCAAAAAGAACGAGGAGCACTCCCAAAAATCAAGCGGATTTATCGACGTGGATTGAGTGCCGATATTGTGATTACTGATTTCAGGAGCTTCGGCTTCGAGCTTTGTGCCATTATTAAGAGCTTTGGCTTCTGGCCTTATGCCATTATTAAGAGCTTTGGCTTCGGGCTTTGTGACATTATTAGGAGCTTCGGTTTCGGGCTTATTGCAAACCCCTGTATTTAATACCATTAACGATGCTTAGTTTATTTCGAGAAATTATTGTTTATGATTATAAGTAAAATATTGAAGACAAGTTTTATATGTTTAAATACTTATATTGAAATTTTTAAATGTGTTTTCATGATTTTATTTAATCATAAATAAATGGTATTTTATGTTTTAAATTCTATGAAATCGGAATTAGTGTACATCACTAAGCAAATTGCTTACCATGTAGTTCTTTTCTACACTCAGATTTCGAAGCTCTGTAGATAGTGTGGACCGAAGTGGTATAAGTGGATCAGCTTAAAGAGTACAAAAGGAAAAAGACTCAAAGTGGATTATTATTATTATTTTCATATAACATTGTGGTTTGTAAAATAATGGCATGTACTAGTTAGTGTGAGGAGCGAGTATTGCATTTTGATAATATTTGGAGTTTTTGTATATGAATATTAAAAGTAAATTTGTTTAAGTATTAATGTGAAATATGGTAAATTGATAAGTTACCGATAGTTACTGTTATCGTGACACTCCCGGTCCGGGGGTGTTTCATTTAGTGGTATCAGAGCATGGTTTAGGCGATTCCAAGATTAGCTTGTACATGCCATTTATGAATAAATATGAAGTATAAGGTATTGATCCACTTTGGTCCAATTTTCATGAATAGGTGATGGCTGATGAACAACGAGTAACTATAGAAGATGATGTAGAGAGTACATCACGTAAGGTTAGAGATGAGGAGGAACAAAGGCGTGAGATTCCACTATAACAAAATCAACCCGAGATGCCTACTGTAGCATAGGCTACTTTACTTCAACATATGACTACTGAAGTAATCACTCAAGTACTAAGGAATAAACCTCAAATTCCTCCAATAGCACCTCTGAATGAAAGGAGAAATAACCGAACCCCTCTCGAAAGAATTAAGAAACATTCTGCTGAGGATTTTAATGGTGAAGCAGTTGAGCCTACGACTGCTGAATACTAGCTTGATCATACAAATGGTGTATGGACAAGCTTCACTTTATCGATGAAGAGAGAACGGACTGTGTGCAAGGCCTACTGAAAGAATAAGCAAGAAGATGGTGGGATAATATTGTAAGGGAAAGGCAACCTGAAGAGATTACTTGGGCATTCTTCGAAGAACAATTTGAGAAGACATATGTCAATGAATGATTCAAGGATGAGCAGAAGAAATTGTTCTTATCTCTGAGGCAAGGAAAAATGACTGTGTTCGAATATGAATATCAGTTTACCAAATTGGAAAGATATGCTCATGAGATTGTCAACAGTGAAGCAAAGGAATGTAGAAGGTTCGAAGATGGATTGAATGATGAAATCAAATTACATCTATTTGCATAAAAAATTAGAATATTCATCAATTTAGTTGATGCTGCTATGGGTATTGAGAAGATCAATTTGAGTACACTATAAAGAATGGCTAAAAGATCAAGATTTCAGAAAGGGTCACAAGGTCAAGCAAGTTCATAACCTCCACTTAGTAAGAAACCAAAGGGAATTTCTAAACAAACATAATCTTACTATAGAGGGTTTTCACAAAGACAAACCACCAGTGCTGGATCAGTGGCTAACCCATCTTTTGGTAGAGGTAGAGGGGATATACCAGAGTGTCCTCATCGTGGAAAGAATCATATGGGTGAATGTTGGAAAATAGGAAAAAGATGTTTTAGGTGTGTTTCAAAGGATTTATTGCAAACTGTCCTCGGGAAAGAACTACTGTATCTGCACCAGCTATAGCTCCTATTCCTACAGTGCAAAGTGGTCGTGGTATGGGAAGAGGAAGTGCTAGTATGTCTACTGAATATGATATGGCTCCAAGAGCATGACAAGGTGCTAGACCAACCAGATAGGATGGCACAAAGCTATGCGATCCGAGGATCAAAGACCCGAGATTCTACCGAAGTTGTCGTTGGTAAATTTTCATTCTTTGATAATGATGTTCATGCATTAATAGATCCAAGTTCAACTCATTCATACATATGCTCTACATTAGTTCATGAAAAGGGGTTACTTGTAGAAGAACTAGGAGAAAATATTGAAGTGACAAATCCTTTAGGGCATAGTGTGATAGTAAACAAAGTATATATGAAATGTCCAATTAGGATTCAAAACCGAACTTTCCTAGCAAATTTGATCGAATTACCTTTCCAAGATTATAATATCATTCTTGGAATGGATTGGTTATCGGAGCATCGGGATACGGTAGATTACAAGAATAAAAGGATGTCTCTTCAAGTTCCCGATGGAGAAGAAATTATCATCGTTGGAGAGAGATCAGATTATCTCTCTAACATCGTTTCTTCTATAAAAGCTAGGAGAATGATTAGGAAGGGATGTCAAGCCTTCTTAATTTTTTCTCTTAAGCCTAAAATGGAGGAATTGAAACTACAAGACATTCCTATCATTTGTGAATTTCTTGATGTATTTCCAGAAGAGTTACCAGGGTTACCATTAGAAAGTACCACTCCAGTATCTAAAGCACCGTACAAAATAGCACCTGCTAAGCTTAAAGAGTTAAAGATCTTGTTGCAAGAACTGTTAGACAAAGGATTTATCCGCCCAAGTATATCTCCATGGGGTGCACCAGTGCTATTTGTAAAGAAGAAAGATTGTTCACTTCAATTATGCATTGATTATCAAGAGTTGAATAAGTTGATAGTGAAGAATAAGTATCCGTTACAAAGAATCGATGACTTGTTTGATCAACTTAACGGTGCCAAATACTTTTCCAAGATTGATTTGAGATCGGGTTAATATCAGACGAGAGTGAAAGATGATGATATTTCGAAGACAGCTTTTCGAACAAGATATGGGCATTATGAATTTTTGGTGATGCCATTTGGTCTTACTAATACACCAGCAGCATTTATGGACCTTATGAATCATGTCTACTACTCATATTTAGACAGGTTTGTAGTTATTTTCATAGATGATATTTTGGGGTATTCTAAGTCAAAAGAAGAACATGATTAACATCTGCGGATAGTCTTCCAAACTTTGCAGGATAATAAGCTTTATGCCAAGTTTAGCAAGTGTGAATTTTTGTTTAAAGAAGTTTCCTTCTTGGGATGCATTATTTCAGAAAAAGGATTAAAGTAGATCCTAAAAATATAGAAGCCATCATGGAATGGAAACCACCCAAGAACCCTACTAAAATTCGAAGTTTTCTTGGATTAGCAGGGTACTATAAGAGATTTGTAAAAGGATTTTTAGTTATTACTGCCCCGTTGACAAAACTACTTTAGAAAAATGCAAAGTTCGAGTGGAATGAAAAAGGTCAAGCTTCTTTTGAGAAGTTAAAGACCATGTTGACTGAAGCATCGATACTTGCACAACCAAAATCGGGAAAAGATTATATAATCTACAGCGATGCATCACATAATGGTCTTGGATGTGTCTTAATGTAAGAAGGGAAAGTGATTGCCTATGCTTCAAGACAATTAAAGAATCATGAAAAGAAGTACCCGACTCATGGTTTGGAGATGGATGCAATCATCTTTGCTTTGAAAATTTGGGGACACTATCTTTATGGAGAGAAGTGTTATATCTTCACTGACCATAAGAGTTTGAAATATTTTCCATCACAAAAGGAGTTAAATTTGAGGCAACGATGGTGGATGGAATTCATTAAAGATTATGATTGCGTTATTGATTATCACCTAGGAAAGGCTAATGTTGTAGCAGATGCTCTCAATAGGAAGACAATTATGGCGCTTAAGGTTATGAACACAAGATTGACTTTTACGGATGATGGAGCTGTAGTTGCAGAATTGAAAGTCCAACCAGTCTTACTACAACACATTAAAGAAGTATAAAATGAAGACGATGAACTTAAAGTCATTCGAGAAAGATCATAAGTTGGAATTAAAGGAAATTACTCGATACAGGGAGATGGATGCTTATACTTCAAAGAGAGATAATGTGTTTCCAATAATGTGGAGTTAAGGAAAAAGATCTTAACTAAGGCACACAATAGTCCTTATATGATGTACCCGGGAGCAAACAAAATGTATCAAGACTTAAAGAGGCACTATTGGTGGAGCGGAAAGAAGAAGGATATTACCAGTTATGTTGGCCAATGTTTGATTTATCAATAACTGAAAGCTGAACATCAAGTTCCATATGGACTGTTACAATCAATAACAATTACATAATGAAAGTGGGAAAGAATTAAAATGGATTTCTTGACATCTTTGCCTCTTACTTAGAAGACACATGATGCGGTGTGGGTTGTTTTTGATATATTAACGAAGTCAGCACACTTTCTTCCAGTCCGAATGGATTATTCGCTAGATAAGCTGGCTCGGATTTTTATAGAGGAGATAGTACGATTGTATGGTGTTCCTCTATCAATCATTTCTGACCGGGATCCAAGATTCACTTCGAGGTTTTGGAAGAAGTTACAAGAAGCCTTGGGTACTAAATTGAAATTTAGTACTGCATTTCATCCTCAAACTAACGGACATTTTGAAAGATTAATTCAAGTATTGGAAGATATGATGAGAAGCTATACCATTGAATTCGAAGGAAGTTGGGATAAGTACTTGCCACTTATGGAGTTTGCGTATAACAATAATTACCAGTCAAGTATCAAAATGGCACCATATGAAGCACTATATGGAAGAAAATGTCGAACTCTATTATGCTAGACGGAGCTTAGTGAGAATAAGATCATTGGTGTGGATTTGGTTCAGGAGGTAAAGGAAAAAGTGAAGCTTATTTAAGAAAGACTGAAGGCTGCATTTGATAGATAAAAATCTTATGTCGATTTGAAAAGAAAAGACATTACATATGAAGTTGGAGATAAAGTATTTCTCAAAGTATCACCTTGGAAGAAAGTTTTACGATTTGGAAAAAGGGGAAAACTCAGCCCGAGATTTATTAGCCCTTATGAAGTGATTGAGAGAATTGAGCTAGTAGCTTATAAATTGGCCTTACCACCATCTCTTGATAAGATTCACAATGTGTTCCACGTTTCCATTCTCAGAAAATACAAGTCAGATCCTTCACATGTCTTATCACTGGATGTGGTAAACATTGATCCTGACTTGACATATGAAGAAGAACCAGTTCAAATCTTGGAGAGGGAAGTTAAAATACTGAGAAACAAGTCCATTCCATTTGTGAAAGTTTCATGGAGAAATCATAAAATTGAAGAAGCAACTTGGGAACCAGGGGAAACAATGAGAATTCACTATCCGCAACTATTTAATTCAGGTAATTTTTGTGATGAAAAATCTTAAGTGGGGGAGAATTGTAACACCCCAAAATTTCTAAATTTTGACATCGGCATACTGTTACTATATTAAAGGAATGATAAAAAAATTAATGTTCGGTAATAGTCAAACGGAGCGAAGTTTGACCGCTGGTCAAACTTTGACCTGTAACTATGCATCTTGAGATCGAAAATTTTTATAATTATAATTCATGCAAGAAAGAAATTATAAGCTATAATGGAAGCTTATAATTAGAAGTATATGCTATTCTTTTACGGAATTGAAATACGATAAAGTGGTTTAAATTAATCGAGAAAGGATGTTGTAGTTAATAAATAATTGACTAGGAACTTAATGGCATTTTATCCATTAAGATATTTTATATAAATACATCCTTCTCCTGCATATCCTCTTCATCTTCATCTTCATCTTCTTTTTCTTCTTTCTTCTTCCTTTTAACCTTAAAAACATTCGATTTCTTCTTTTCGACTTTAAATCCTTGTTAGAAATTGATCTCTAAGCCTTCTATCATCACCAATTTATGTAAAATAAGGTTAGAAGAGGAAGAAATCAGGTGTTAAGTTTCGGATGAATAGTAACCCAAACTTGAGGTAAGTGATTTTTGAGACAATTGAAGTTAAATTAGTAGAATTCATGGTAGATTAAGCATATTTAAGGTATTATAAGGGTTATTCAAGTAGTATTTTAATTGTGAAAATTATTGTTTATGTAGAGGAAACTAATACTAATGGTGGAAGAGGGAAAGAGGTGAAAGAAACCCATTGAAGAGCTTAAATGAGGTTTGTGTACACTAATTTCAAATTTTTTGTTTTGCTGGAAAATTTCTAGATTGTACCTCTGTTTTTGTTTTAATGTTTTCTCATGTTATACTACATTGATTTAAGCGATTCTTGACTCTATTGATATTAGAAGAAACTGAATTTTATATGTTCAGAAGAAACTTTTATCATTTTCAACTTTCTTCTACATGAAATTGCCATTTGAAGTTGAATCATGAAATCTATTTTTTGGAGTTTTTCAATTTGCACACTGTTCAGTGTTTTGAGTATAACTTGATCTATATTGATTGGATTTCTGTGATTCTTGTGGCATTGAAAATTTGAGAGATATGGATAGGTATTTTAAGAATTATCTTTTTTGATTTGAAGATTTTTTAATAGAGATTAATACGGGGGAAATCAGGCCACGAAATCTAGAAATTTCTGAAAACATTAATGCTGATTTTATTGTGTTTTATTGATGTTTAGGGATCGAAAATTTAAAGATCTGACATCCTTAATACATGAATTTGTGTTGAATTATATTGATAATATCATACTGAATTTATAAGTATTTTCGTGTAATTGTTGCCCTTAGTAAACGAGTAGAAAATGGGTTCGGGTAGATTGGCGCCAATAAAGGGGGGTACAGTTCTGTACAAATAAATGGAGCTTTGTCTCCGGTTCTTAGTGCCGATATTGTGATTACTGATTTCAGGAGCTTTGGCTTCGGGCTTTGTGACATTATTAAGAGCTTCGGCTTCGGGCCTTGTGCCATTGTTAGGAGCTTTGGTTTCGGGCCTTGTGCCATTATTAGGAGCTTCGGCTTCGAGCTTTGTGCCTTTATTAGGAGCTTTAGCTTCTAGCTTAATGCCAACCCCCATGTCTAATACCATTAATGATGCTTAGTTTATTTCGGGTAATTATTGTTTATGATTATAAGTAAAATATTGAATATGAGTTTTATATGTTTAAATATGTATATTGAAATTTTGAAATGTGTTTTCATGATTTTATTTAATCATAAATAAATGGTATTTTGTGTTTTAAATTCCATGAAATCGGAATTAGTGCACACCACTAAGCAAATTGCTTAGTTTGTAGTTATTTTCTACACGCAGATTCAGAAGCTCTGTAGATAGTTGGACCAAAGTGGTATAAGTGGATCAGCTTAAAGAGTATAAAAGGGAAAAGACTCAAGGTGGATTATTATTATTTTCGTATAACATTTTGGTTTATAAAATAATGGCATGTACTAGTTATTGTGAGGAGTGAGTATTGCATTTTGATAATATTTGGAGTTTTTGTATATGAATATTAAAAGTAAATTTGTTTAAGTATTAATGTGAAATATGGTAAATTGATAAGTTACTGATAGTTACTGTTACCATGACACTCCTGATCCTGGGGTGTTTCAAATGAAGCCATTGACTTGGGTTAAACATGACCAACATGTTAATGAGTATGGCATGAAGCACATGGGCAATTGCCTCTAGTGCAAGTCGAAAATTGTTATGCATGATGTATGCCCTAGAGGCAATTAGGATGATATATCTTTATTAGTTATATTATACAAATAGTTTTCAGATTATTGTTATCAATAATAAAGACATCTTTGTTATTTATCAATGTTTATTTAAATTATGTATCTCGATTGTATTATATATAAGTGTTATTATATATGCGCATTGATAAGACAAAGTCCATGACTACTTCATAGCGTGAAAGTGCGAGGACGTAGTGGGAGCTATGTGGTGTGAGAACTGCACACACGTGTTACTATGAATAGATTAAATATCCCTTGTCATAGTTTCATTGAGATTGGTCATTAACGAAGCAGAAAGACTAGCATGTATAGGCTTACTACTTGGATTAGATCCAAGCAACCGATCTCACGAGTTGAAGGTGTTACCTTGAGTTAACACATGAATGTATTCGGGTAATACATTAAAAACTGTTATAAGACAGACACTCAGAAATAACTATATCCATGTGTTGGTGTCATGTATTTTTGCAGTGTGGTACAAGTATCCTCAAACCTGAGATACTAGTTACCTTGTGTAGGAGTTACTATACTTTGGGTCATACTTATTCATACCAGGGCAATTAGGATGATACAGGTGATTATGGGTATAGTGATGATCACTCATTGGTAAGCCGAGTTGACAAGATGGGTTCCATCACTCCTAAGATAGTGATATAATGGGAGTTGTACCTTAAGGCCTCTTATTGAAGAAACACACTCATAAACCTCTGATCATAGTATAAAAGTGATAGAATGGGATTTAGTCAATCTTGATACATTATGGTGAGTAGTGTTCTTCATGAACAAGTCTAATTCCAAGACAGCTACGGCTATTACATGAGCTAACACTTAATCCAAGCTCAATAAACTAGATGGTAGTTAACTTGATGGAAGGAGTGTATTGTATTGGTTACTATTGCAGAACCGGATTAAGTCACAAGCACATGACATTCCACGTATCAGGGGATCATACACCTTTGCTAGAAAGCCATTTGATCATCTACAGTTATCGGGTTCCATATCGGTCTGGAACATTAAGCTTAAAGGTTCCCGGATGGGAAACCTATTGAACCCAAGTTAATAATACTAATGTTTTGGAAATAACAAACTGTATAGGATAGTGAAATTAATTGAGTATTAAGTATATTCTTAATTAATGAAGTTTACTTGAGTTTGTTTAAGGAAAAATAACTCAGTTTACTAAGTAATTAATTAAGTTACGGCTTAGAGTAGGAAAAGAAGAGTTGGTGCTGAGTACTACATAATTTAATAGATATCTACTCAACTGTGCTGAGTTAGCTTTTATTAATTAAAAAGCTAAGTTTGTTAACACATAGAGAAATAAATGACACTTGTGCTACTAACGTCTTTTGTGAGAAACAAAATATACCTTTGATGCTTTTTTAGGATAAAAGCGCTGAAAATAAAGAAGATATTTTTGTGGTCCTCATATTTAAAAAGGTGTCAGTATAGAATTTTTGAGATTCCTCACTAAAGTCCAAGACAAAAGGAATCCTCTGACATGAACCATTTCTCAATGTCTCCGCGCGCCTCTACAAACGTCAGAAAGTTAACTAATGACAAAATGCACATTAATCTTGCATGCCTCTACTTTAGAATGGATTGCTTGAAGATAAACGAGTTTTTGACAACGGAATTTTATCACGCTTCAACGTCCAAAATCTCTATCTCTAAACATCCTGGGATCTGTCTTTAACGGGAGGATTCAAATGATTTGAAGAGAAGAGAAATTGAAGAGATGTAAGGATGAGAAGTTTGCAACGGCTAATTCCAAGAGCTTTGACTATAAATAGAAGACTAGAGCAAATGTTCAAACATGGTGAATCACCTCGAATTTCTTAAAAAGCTGAAACTCTATTCAAATACTGCCGGCTTCAAGAAATTCCAAATTCAAGCAATCAGGAAACACTCATCATTTCAATCTGTTTTTAATACAGAGAATATCACTCATAGATTTAACCTTGTAAAGGATTCAAAATTTTATAAGTTGAATTCAGTTCCCAATTCTTTTTCTAAATCCGAATGTCAGTTTCGAAAGGGTACCTAAATAGAGTCTTAGAGGTTGTTATAAAGAAAGGTACTTCCTGTTAAAGAGTCTACCTATTGTAAAGGCTTCTCTGCCTAAGTAAGGAATGAACACTAGTGGATTTAAGCTCAGAGAAGGTATCCGGAGACTGGAGGTAGGCTAGGGGTCGAAACAAAATAAAATCAGGTGTTGAAGTTCTAACTTTTACTTTCAACTTTTCACATTCATCATTCTCTCTATTTTATCGTTCTGCTTGAAAAACCAATCGAAGCCGAGTTGAGAACTCAACACGTGATTGAAGATAAACTATGCCAACAAAGCTAAGCAGTTTATATGTTTTTAGACCCCCCTCAACATCGCTTATCTTAGCATGCATCTAAAAACTGAATTTGGTTAAAACATTTTTATAAATTGAAAAAGTAACCAAGAACTGCATTCAACCCCCTTTACTGTTGTATTAAAGCTGTTTAAGGTCCAACAAGTGGTATCAGAGCGAGTGCTCAACTTATAGACTAATCATCTTTGAGTTAAAGATCCAAAAATGGCTTACAACAACTTCAGTTCCAGCTCGGGATAGATAGTGCTCCTTAAGGAGGGAATGTCTGTAACTAGGCCACCATTGTTCGACTATGATCATTACACGTTTTCGAAAAATCGCATGAAGAACTTCATTTAGTCTCAAAGCATGCAAGCATGGCTTGCTATAGAGCTTGGCTTGTGAATTCTTATTGTGATGAGGAATGGGAAATGTGTTCCAGTCAATCTAAAGGATTATGATGACGCTGATCTTAGGCTTCTCAAAGAGAATGTCACAGCGATTAATTACTTACACTGTGCGCTAGATCTTACTAAAGTTAATAGGGTCTCATGCCGTAAGATAGCACAGGAAATCTGGAAGAAGATAGAGATTACCTATGAAGGAGCGAACAAGGTTAAGGAGTCCAAGATCAACCTCGTGATACGAGAGTATGAGATGTTGCTAATGGTAGCTAGTGAGGGTATTTAGGCCCTGAATACCAGGTTCATTAACATTGTTAATGAATTGAAGCGACTTGGCAAGGAGTTTAGTGAGGAGGAGCTGGTGAAGAAGATTCTTCGCACTCTTACATTAGAGTGGGATGCCAAGAAGAGCATGATCGAGGAGGCTCATGATCTTAAGACCTATAGCTATGATGAGCTGATAGGCACCTTGCTGACTTAGGAAATGAGCTTGAGAAAATATACTGATAACTCCAAAAGGAGTAAAGGTAAGGAAAGAGAGAGCAAAACCATTATCCTAAAAGCCAATTCATCTAATGAATCCACCAGCTGCATTTTTTATGAGCAAATAGCCCTTCTAACTAGGCGTTTCAAAAGCTTCATGAAGAAGGATGAGAAGTTCAACAAGAAAAAGTTTCTCGCTAAATCAAGTCAACTCAGCATTGGTGAGGAGCTGAGGAAGGACTCAAGAAGGAACATAGCAAAGGTATCAAATGCTTTGGCTGTGGTGAGAAAGGCCATATATAGTCGAGCTGTCCAAAGACCAAGAAGGACATATGTAAGAAGAGGTTCGCAAAGAAGAATTAGGCACTTGCTGCTACCTGGAGTAATTCAAAAGAATCTTTGTCATCAAATAAAGAAGCAATTGATTTCTCCAACCTCTCCTTAATGGCCATTGAAAATGAAAGGGGCGAAGGCTCAGTATCTACCTCAGGTTGAAGTCGAACAGCCACTGATTCTGAAGTTGAGCGCAACAAAGGGAAAGCTCCTCAAATTGAGGTACATCCTAAAATTCCTTTGTTAATAGAAGAGTTTGCCCAGGCACTCTTTGATGTCTTTAAATTGACTAATAAGTTAATGAACAATATCAAAGAGCTAATGAGGAGAAGTGAAGGTCAGGAAGACACTATTACTTCTTTGTCACTTGATATCCACTTTCTTTAAGAAAAAGCTAAGTATCAGAATTGTCATGCCAGCAAGCTCACTAAGCAAGTAGATGAGTTGACTGCTGAGATAACAACTTTAAAGAAGGAATAAGTTCCTCCTCTAGCCAAAAGTCAACCTTTGAATAACCAAACTCGCAATTCTACGAGGAATAATTCCTCTAAAAGGAAGAAAGTGAGCTAGCCCAAAACAAAAAGGGTGTGTGGTTTTGGTGGAAAAGCTGGACATGCTATAGTTCTTCGTCGGTATAAAAATGGTTATTATGATGAGTATGATTAGAGTAACTTAAGCACTACTAACAAGGGCGGACCCAGCTCGAAAGTATGGGTACCTAAGAAAACGTAATTGTTTTGCAAGTGAACCTTAAATTCATTGATGATACTAGAATGTGGTATGCGGATAGCAGATGCTCAAGGCATAGAATGGGATATGAAAGTCATTTCATCTCATTGGAGAACAAACAAAATGGAGGAGGAGTGGAGTTCAAAACTCCCCTCAAAATCCAATGTGGGATAAGAAAAATCCCATTCCACATGTGGGTCGGCGCGCGGAGCATCGGCTTCTCATGGGCCGACCCTCATTGATAGCCTATTTAGATGGATTGTGAACTAGCTTGCAACCCTTGCCCCGCAAGCTAGTTTTGTGGGCCTTCCAGTATGCCCAGCTTTTGGGCACCCTAGAGGGCTTTCATGGGCAGCACTTGCGTGCCTGCTGCCCGCTAGTGCTGGTTGGCCTAGTGCCAAAGCGCGCTAGGGGCCCCCTAGAATTTTTGCTCGCGGGGTAGCCTTGCAGGCCCCCACTTTGAATAACCCATGTTCGTCGGGACCCACTCGAAACGTGAAAAATTCCCTTGCTCTACTCCATGCAAATTTTCCCAACTTCCTCCTATAATCCTTTTAATTATTAATTTGATCCAACCAATTAATAATTCATCCACAAATTCGACAACCTTAATATTCTCAGTATAAACCCGGTCTATAGATCCTTTACTTTTTTTGGTAAAGACCTAAAGTGTGTGACCTCATAGGATCCTGAAATATAGAGCTGCTAGAGGTTAATATAAACTTGGCTTCTCATCTAGGAACCTTTAGGCTTAGTGTTCCAGACCAATATGGAACCTGATAATTATACACGATTAAATGGGCTTTCTAGCAAAAGCATATGATCCCTCGATACTTGGAACATCATGTTCATTTGACTTGATTTGGTTTCAAAATAGTAACCAATACTATACACTCCTTCCATCAAGTTAAGTACCATCCATTTTATTGAGCTCGGATTAAATGTTAGCTCATGTAATAGCCATAGCTATCTTGGAATCAGACTTGTTCACGAAGAACACCACTCGCCATAATGTATCAAGATTGACTGGAAACCCATTCTATCAATCTTATACCCTGATCAGAGGTTTATGAGTGTGTCTCTTCAAGAAGAGGTCTTAAGGTACATCTCCCATTATATCACTATATCAGGAGTGATGGATCCCATCTTAACTACTCAGCTTACCAACATGTGACAATCACTATACCCTTAATCACTCGTGTCATCCTGATCGCTAGGGTATGAATAAGTATGACCCAAAGTATAGTAACTCCTACATAAGATAACAAGTATCTTAAGTGTGAGGATACTTGTACTGCTACTACAATAAGACATGACACCAACACATTGATATAGTTATTTCTGAGTATCTATCTCATAGTGGTCTCCGATGTATTACCTGAATACATTCATGTGTTAACTCAACGTACCACCTTCAACTTGTGAGATCGGCTGCTTGTATCTAATCCAAAGAGTAAGCCTACACATGCTAGTTTGTCCACTTCATTGATCTCCAGTCTCAATGAAACTATTGCTAGGGATATTTAGACTATTCATAATAACACGTATGTGCAGTTCTGACACCACATAGCTCCATCTATGTCCTTGTACTTTTACGATATAAAGTAGTCACTGACTTTGTCTTATCAATGCACATATATAATACCACATATATATGATACCGGTGAGATACATAAATTAAACAAACACTGATAAATAATAAAGATTCCTTTATTATTAATAATAATAATCTGAAACTGTTTGTGCATTATAACTAATTAAGATATATCTTCCTGATTGCCTCTAGGGCATATATCATGTTTAACACATAGAGTTATCACCCATAATGATCTTTACTGTAGATTTGTTAGAACTTTTTAAATGAGTTCTACTTTGATACTACTTGTTGGACCTAGTAGGGGTGATAAACAAGTGGGGGTGAATGAATCTTTTTAAGTTTAATACACCTTTCAGATGTAATGCGGAATATTGCTTGGAAATAATAGTTTTTTTTTTATCAAAATACCCCTTTTTATCTCAAACTCTTTTGCCTCAAATTAAAGTGCTATATGCAATAATAGTTAATATGAGAGTAAGAGATATGAAACACAAATATTTGTATTGGTTCAACGTCTGCCTAATCAAGTCCTTGGAGTCTCTGTCCAAGATTTAATCCACTTGTGAGTGGACGACATTCCACCTGCACTATTGTCGCAAGTTGCTAGTCCTGTGATATAGAGCATGGGGGTTTTAATGAGAAAGATGGAACAAAGTTTTGGAAAGACTCAAGGCCTAAACCTCTAGCCTACGTTACGGAGTCGCCACCCAGATAAGCTCTTTTGAGAAATTCGGTACAACCTAGATCTGTTAAACCTAAACCGCACAGTAGTATAGAGATTTGGGTCTGGATGAGTTACCTACTTTGTCTTTATTTGAGTTTTAATTACATACAAGCAACCACCTTTAAAGTATTTCATTATTTATAGTCATTTTCGATTTATGTTGAGTGATTTAAAGCATTCACAGGCGCGAAAGTGATAAATAAATGAATGTGGTAAGTAAACACGTAGAGAAAAAATAAATAAAAGCAATAAAGAAAAGGCTTCTAACTTAGGTGGTAGAGATTAAATAATACTATTTTAGGGGTAATACAAATGATTCTAAATACAATTTTTATATACAAATACATTGATTTATACATAAACAATACCCGAAGGAATAAAATCTTAACATATATCTAACTTGCACAAACAAAGGGTTAGCACAATTTATAGGGCACACCACAAGTATGGTTAGTAATACCACACAAGACTCAATTAATCTTGCAATAGGTTAGATTAGGGTGATCGTTAAAAGCATTATGCTCAATTGATTTTTAAAAATGGAAATTCGAGTTTCCAAGCAATTTTTCTTGTAAAAACGATTTATTTTAGACTTGATTCTTGCTTATTTAATTATTTGGATATGTTACATGGCATAAAGTGTGGTCGATTATCAAGGTATATCAATTCCTGTTGTTGGGGATGCCTAAAATGGAGCGAAAAACAGAAATCTAGGTAAAAAATGATAAAATAAGTACTCTGGCCGGAAAACAGCACAACGCCTCTATAGTTTGGCTTGCGGCGGCCTGACTTGCCACTGCTTGGATCAGCCCCGGTCTAGTTTCTTTGGGGCAATCCAGCTTCCAATAGGGGCGCCGGCCGAACTAGGGAGGCCCCAGGAATCCTTCGATTTTGTTGAAATATTCCGTTTCTAATGCACAAGATGGGTGAAAAATGGACTTTTAAATCGAAACAAAAATATTTGGAGCCATGCGTCTTCAATAGAATCGACAAGGTCTAGTTTCCTAGTACCTATAAATTTAACTAGAGGGCCGCCAGTTCAGTTGGAAATGCACCGATCCAATTAGAGGGGTGTCGGGTTATTAAGCCATTTTTCACCCCCAAAACACTCAATCACTCAAAATAAACAAACAAGTCAATAAGTCTCCAAAAACTCAAAAGCTTACCCCTCTAAAGTGTTCCCAACGATTTTAGAGCCAGATACGCTAAGAAAAGAGTCCTCCCATTTTGTTGATTTGTTAATTTTTGTTGCAAAACTCCAAGAAAAAAATGCTAGAGATGGGGTTTTTTGTAATTTTGGTTCCTAAGAAAGATAATAAAGAGATTTATCTAAAGTATTAAGGGTTTAAACTAAGAGAAGTTTAAGAAAATGAAGAAAAAATCAATTGAAGGATGATTTTCTCTACTTTTTCCAAAACTTCCTCATAAGTATTTAAATTTTCTCTAACCTCAAAAAAACCAAAAAGTGACTAAAATTAGTATCCTCTCTCTCTCCTCAAAATGTGAACATATTTATACCTCTTTAGGTTGGTTAAAAAGTAAGGGAAAAGTAGGAAAAAACACCAAAAATGGCAAAAAGGGATAATCCGAGTGATTACCCTGTGCCCCTCCAAACCGAACAGGAATCGATCCAACCATTGGACTGCCACCGATCTAGTTAGACTAGTAGTGTTCCAGTTGGACCGGTTGGAGGGACATCGGCTGACCTCCTAATTTCCCCGAGTGACACTAAAAACTAATTTTTTAGATTTTTTAATTTTTCTAACATATAAAATTCAATGTTTTTTTATTTAATATTTATTTGTAATAAATAAAATAAGGCTTTTAAGGTTAAAAACTCTTGTTTTACTCTTAAAAAGGGAAAGATGAACTAAACCTATAAAATAAAATCATGTAATGATTAAATTAATTATTTTGATAAGTGATAAAGGGTTGAAAGGTTGGGAGAACTTCTTCCGATGCCATTTAAGCCTCGATTATGAGTTCACAAAAGCTTGGAGAGCAAGTATTAAATAATAAGCTTTCATCATCATTTGATGAGAGGGACCAAGAATCTTGTACCCACACCATTACTAATTCTTCTTTTGGGTGAAGAAACAAATAACTACAAGGCTATCTTGATTGAAGTACCGTCTAAAAATCACAGCAGATTGAGCTTTACCAATACAAAAGTATCCTCCTTATTGTATCTGGGCTTTGAGCTATTCCAACATAGAGTACCCTCCTATTTTGTATCTAAGCTCTTTCACACTAACTTATCAACTAAGCTAGTGATCACAATGGTTTAGAATAACTAATGTGAGCTTCTGAACAATATTTCTAGAGGACTTGATTATAAACAAAATTTAAATGATGTTTGCTAGTTGATTCAAAGTGAAGTATGTAGGAATTTCGTGATAGCTTGACTGCTCTTGATTTAATAATGCTTCACCAAGTTCCTTTGTTGGAACTAATCTCCTATTTATAGGCTTTATTAGACTTACCATTGAGCTTGGACTATAGTATAAATATGCCTGTTGTCTCTTGAAATCAAGCCATTAATTTATCCGTTTAGACTCAATAATCTACTTTGAATAAAGGAGAAATTCTTATGAGAACCTGATTACCAGGAATTTGATCCCCGCAATGTATGATTGTTTGCTATGAGGAAGAAGGAATGTTTTTATTCCTTGAACTTCAACATTGTTTCATCCTTTTCTCAGGTGTAGTCATTTTAGCTCAGCGGCATTTAATGCAATGTCTAATGAGGCTGACTCCCATGACTTTAGTTGATTTTACAATATTGTCCGCAAGGTTCTTCTAAAGAATCTTTTCTTTTGATTAACTATTCTTCAATAAATGTTCCTTTGAGATGTAGAAACCTTTGAGAGTGATGACCCTTTAACATATTTTTCAGTTGTCTCTGATTAACTTATCTTCTTAGTTGATTGTCAATCTGAATATAATTATGATAAGTAAACTTCTGAACTTAGAAGCAAAAAAACTTAATTTTGAGATTTCTATCCAGAAGTAAGAATCTGAAATCAATCAAAACCTGCAGTACTACGAACTATTTGAAATGGAGGGGAAATGGGCTTAAGAAGAACAAGTAAAGAAGATCCTCAAAAGCCTCAATAAAGATTAACAGGCTAAAAATACAACCATTGAGAAGCTCAAGATCTCTCTACCTATAAGTATGATGAGCTGATTAAATCACTAATCACTCATGAGATCTCATTGCAAAACTTTTAAAACAAAAACAAGGCTAAGCTGAAGGCAAAAAGGCCATTATTTGCAAGGCTGAATCTTGAAATAAGGGTATTATAATGATGATGAACAAATGGCAATGTTGCCCAAAAAGTTTAAAAGGTTCATGAAGAAGAAAGGAGGCTTTCCTTAGAAGCAAGAGCATTAGAAGATGTATTTTTGAAAGGAAAATTCAAATCTTCTGAAGACAAATGTAAAGGTGAACATTAAAAAAAATTTGATGTATTTTGATTGATTAAGAAGGACATATCAAATCCAATTACCCAAAGTTGAAAAAAGAAAGAGGCAAAAAAGCTATGGTTACAACTTGGAGCGATAGTGAAGAGGAAGTATCCTCTAAATCATCCATAAGCGATGAAGAAACTGCACAGATTTACTACATGGCCACAGATGATTGGCACCTACCATCCAGTCAGATGCTAATACGGAGAGGATGTCTTCTTCTAAGCACCTTCTTAAAGTCACTCCTGTCAAAATAATGAGGTAAAATTTAACTTCAAAATGCCTAATGAAATCATGTAGGTACTGATGGAAATCAATAAGATGGTTAAGAAAAATAGAAAGCATGTAAAGGTCCTTGAGAAAGATCTTAAAGATTTTCATACATGATTGGGCTACGGGAATACCCTGTATAAAAGACATATTAATCTTGAAACTAAAATTGAAAAACATAAGAAGGAGTTGGTGTTAGTAGGAGTGAATGCAGTAGAATTCAACATGAAAGTAATGCTAATTGAAGGACATTTTTTTGGAAAAATAACCCTACTTGATGCAAGCAAAAGCAATACCACCAGGTTCCAAGGAAAAATCATCTTCCGAAAGCCAATTTAGAGGAAATGTCAACCTCAAAGATAAGCTCCAAGACTAAGTCCAAAACCTCCTCAAAGATATGACTACTCAAAAGGGTAATATATTTTAAAGGATAGACAATCCTCAGAGGTATGTTCAATATCAAATTCACACTTCAAATGACCCTAGAAAGAGGTAAGTTACATAGATGGAAAGAGCTCACGAATAGTTTGACCTATGTCCTACTCCACAACAACAAAGACAAAAGAAGTTCAATCATCATTGTAAATTCTATGGAAAAAAGAATCACATAACAGCAATTTGCAGGCACAAATCAGATATTATGATGAACACACATGGTCTAATTTAGCTTTTGATGTACCCACCCCCAAGGGAAACTAGGTTTGAAGGTTCTAACCTCTCTTTTTTTTAGGTAAGCCTTAGGTCCATAAAAGGTCAAAATCTTTAGTACCATGATAGTGGATGCTCAAGGCATATGAAAGGAAATGAAGATTCATTCATTTTTCTTGAACGCAAAAGATGTGGAAGTGTAAGCTTTAGAGATAACAAGAAAGGAAAGATCATAGGAAAAGGAGCATTTAGATCTGAAATCAAGAATGATGAAGTTTCCCTAGTGGATAGACTAAAGTTCAACCTTTTGAGTGTAGCTCAACTATGTGATCAAGGAAGGAAAGTCACCTTTGATTCAAATGGTTACTCAATCATTGATTGTAAGTCAAATCAAATCATCCTTTATGCACCTAGAGTAAATAATGTTTATATGATTAATATAAATGATAAAATTGAAAAGATATATGTTTGATGTCTAGAGAAGAAGAGTCTTGGCTATGGGACGAAATACAAAGACATGCTAACATGAATCTTCTATCCAAATTAGCTAAACAATAACTTGTTGAGGGATTACTAAGTTTAAACTTTGAAAAGGATCACTTATGTAATGCATGTCAATATGGTTAACAGTTCAAAAGGAGCTTTAAATCTAAATTTGACATCTCATTAAAAAGAGTTCTTGAACTAAATAATGTTGATATATTTGACCCTGTTAAACATATGAGCATGGGAGGAAACAAATATACCATGGTAATAGTGGATGACTATTCAGGTATATATGAGTTATCTTACTTAATAGCAAGGATGAAGCCTATAATGGTTTCTCTAGACTGTGCAATAGAATTGAAGTAGAACAAAATGTTTTATTATCAAGAATCAAAAGTGATCATAGCGGATAATTTGAAAATAAGCTATTTGTTGGATTCTGTGATGCTAGAGGCATTGAGCACAACTTTTCTACTCCTCACACACATCAACAAAATAGGGTTGTTTAAATGAAAAATTGAACAATGGTTGAGATGGATCGGTCAATGCTAAGTGCCAATAACCTACCAAAACAGTTTTGAGCAGAAGTAGTTAACATAATATGTTATATCTTGAACAGAGTTAACATATAAGTTTTATTAGACAAAATCCCATATGAACTATGGAAAGGCAGAAAACTAAAGATTGGTTATTTCAAAGCCTTTAGATGTAAATGTTTTGTACTAAAGAAAAAAAGAACAACTTGGTAAATTTGATCTTAAATTTGATGAGACAATTTTTCTTGGCCACTCAACACATAGCAAAGCCTATAGAGTCTTTGTTAAAAGAACGACATCATTAGAAGAATATGTACATCTAGATGTCGATGAAAATAACTATGTACGTAAGAAGAGTAGCTCAAAGGATGAGGTAAAAAATATCTCACAAAAACCATCCTCTGATCAAGAATAGGGTGAAACTTCAACAAAAGAGGAACCTATTAAGATTAATTTCTCAAATTCCACATAAGAAAATTCTATAACTCTAACAATAGCTGATCAAGTTCACTCTACTAGTTAAATAAGACAGTAATTAAACATACAAACTTTGCAAGGTGGAATTTCAAGACTTAAAATTAACCTAAGGATCTCCTAAGCATGCCATGATTGATATTATCTAGGTTAAAACTTTCCATAGATGCTTTTAGGTTTATAAAGCTTATAAAAGAAACCTAGCATCTAAGTTTAGAGCATTACCAGTTGAAGAATGCTTTCTCTCTTTTGGTGACGGTGTTCCCTTAGAGCAATTCGGCAAAACTTCATTAGCATGTGCTTCCAAACTAGGAGAACCTATATGATTGATCCACACAGATCTTCACCAACCAAAACCTCGTTGAGGAAGATTCCATTAGTAAACAACAGTTGCTAGACCACTCGAAGACCAAGTCAAAAATAAACCGAGAAGGATCACTTTAGAAAGTTCCTTCAAAGAATTCTTCATTTGTTTAGAGAAACTCGTGGAGGATCTCGCACAACGAACAAAGAGAGAGATGTCTAACTCAGAGAGAAAAGCTGAGCTGAAGAGTGTGTGTGTTGAATAAAGAGGAACTAGAGGCCTATATATAGGGAAAAGGGAGAATATTAGACACCCCCTAAAGCACTATGTGGGATAGGAACATCCATTTTAGCCGCATGGGTCACTAAGACCCGCGGGCCAACCCGTGGCTCCTTGCCACAAAGCAAGCCCTAATGGGCTTACCTTGTATCGCAAGCTAGGCTTGTGAATTTAAATGGCAGGCCCACCTAAGTGCTACCTTGGGCAGCGCTTGCGGGCCTACAACCCACTAGCGCATGAGTTATCCCTGAGTGCTAGTGGCCCGTGAGCTTCTCAGTTGGTAGGGTAGTAATGCAAGCCCACTCCGAACATCCCGTGTTCGTTTGAAGCACACTCACAATGGAAAAAATTCCCTTGCTCTACTATGTGCATTTTTCCTTATTTTCTCTTTATTCCCTTTAATTATTTATTCGATCCAACCAATTAATAATTCTTCCAATGAATTCGACAACTTAAATTTTTGATATGGAACTCAGTCAATAGGTTCTTTACTTAGTCCGATAAAGACCCAAAGTGTGTAACCTCATTGGATCCCAAAGTATTGAGGCACTAGAGGTTAACCTAAACCTGGCTTCCGATCTGGAACCATTAGATTCAGTGTTCCAGATCGATATGGAACCCGATAGCTCTAGACGATCGAATGTGCTTTCTAGCAAAGGCGTTTGATCCCCCGATACTTGGAATGTCAGCCATTATGTATCAAGATTGACTAGAAACCCGTTCTATCAATCTTATACTCTGATTAGAGGTTTATGAGTGTGTCACTACAACAAGGGGCCCTAAGGTATATATCCTATTATATCACTATATCAGGAGCGATGGATCCCATTTATACTACTCGGCTTACCTACATGTGATAATCACTATACTTGTAATCACCTGTGTCATCCTGATCGCCATGGTATGAATAAGTATGACCTAAAGTATAGGACCTCCTACACAAGGTAACCAGTATCTTAGTTCTAAGGATAGTTGTATTGCTATTACAATAAGAGATTACACCAACACATGGATATAGTTATTTCCGAGTGTCTATCTTATAGCGGTCTCTAATGTATTACCCGAATACATCCATGTGTTAATTGATAAGTGTATAATTACACTTATTATCATAACATTTTCAATCATAAAACGATATGGTTTTGTTTCATTTTACACTTCATATAAAAGATTTCACATGGTATGTAGTTATTTTTTATGCAAATGAAGAAACTAGGTAAATCTTGGGAGTAAAATGATCAAAGATGGAATTATATGTAAAAAGAGTGAAAAAGGTGCAAAAAGATGCGTGGAACACAAGGATTTGGCTTAGGATCGAAGTTGTCAAAGATTGGTAAAGTTGTAAGAAGAATTTTGAAGAAAAACGCAATTCACGGTCTTGACACCCATTCGCGGGCGTGACTTGTTATTCTTCAAAACAGAAAGTTGTCAACCATTAGTCAAGATCGTGAAATGTGATTCGTGGTCGCAAGTTTGAACGGTTGTTTGTTATCTCTTTTCAACTACCAATCGCCAAATAATAACGATCAACCACCATCAACTGCCAATGGAAAAGACACCTTTTGGAAGTCTCCAATCATGAAAAGGTGCCTTTCCATTGTGGATGAGGATGAATCTTTGCATCCAATCATATTGAAGTGATGCAACCCTTTGCCAATGGACATGACTCTTCGTTTGGATAGACGCAGCCCTTCACACTCTATAAATAGGGTTCAAATTACACCAATTTCGTGGCATGGTGAATGGAGAGTAATAGGCATTGAATGATAGTATGCGTGTATAGATAGAGAGTGAAAATATCTAGATTTCGCTAAGTTCAAAGTCTTAGTGTGAAAAATGTATTAGTGATTTGATTCCTATTTCGATCACTATATTTCTACACAAATTCTAGAGTTTGTTGTATGAGTGTAATTGCAAAGCACTTACAAATAAAAGTTTTCATTCTTCAACATTCTTTTATTTGATAATCACAAAGAATAGCATCCTAGCAGAGGTTCTATACGAGTCGAGACCGAATTCAAAGAGAACACATGAATTGCAGGAATTGACGACTCCCATTAAAGAGTGGATATGGTTTGATCAACTTTAGCTTTCACTTGCATACCTTACAACTTTACTTTATTTTCTGCTTATACTTTCTATTTCGAAATTTATGATATGTAAATGTGTCACAACGAGTATTTCATCTTGCATCATTTATATTAATCAAATTATATGCTTTTGAATTAACTTTAAGAGTGATTTCGGAGTTAATAAGATTGTGTATAATAACTGTATCTGTGATTATAATGCTTTTTAATGAGCTAACATTTTTGGAATGGTAACTTGCTAAATATGGCTATGTGAGAGCGACCCGTACTAAGCATAGTAATATTGTTATCCAAGTTCTTATAAGTGTCATAATTCGTTTACCCTAGATTTAGAAAAGTCATCTCATGTGTTGCTCTGCTGTGAATTATTGAATATTAGGGCTTCTAGAACCGTATTTGTTGAAGTTATTTAGTGTACGAAATGTTCTTGATGATTTTGCATGTTTTTCTCTACTAAATTTATTCTTAGAAAAATATCTATATATTTTACATTTTCACTAGTCTGTTTACTACATCTGTTTATTCATCAGTCTATCAACCGAAGCATCCAAACCCTACTATTTATCTTATTTCGTTTGTTCCGTAACTCTAGTTGGTTTTTAAAACCGAATTCCTTCTTTATGGGATTGATATCTTTTAAAACTACATCGAAACTATATACTTGCAGTGGTCACCATTTTTCTATTTTTATAAGCGATATTGACAACACCTATTCATATTTTGAACTTTTAACTTATCGGTAGAAAAGTGGGGAACAAGGTTTTCGGCTTCATCACCGAATATAAGCCCTCTAAACTAGTATAGTCAAAACCTTGTGATCAATATTTTGGCACCGTTACCGGGGAAGGCAAGTGCATTCTAGAGATCAAATACTAGGAGACTACGGTACTAAGTCTAAAAATTAAAGAAATAGAAGGATTGAAGAAGTTCGCGACCGCGACTATAGATCACGCTCGTGAAGTTATACAATAAAACCTTCATTTCCTGTTTTGAAGGAAATTACGATCGTGATATAGGCCCCGGATTCTCCTTCATATTAAACGGGTTTACTCTTTTCTTTTCTTTTTCAAATTTTAGACTAGTGTTTTTTTGTGTTTTCATTTTTAGTTAAGTCTCTCACAATGACGACATTGTGTTCTTTAGTGTGGGGGCAATTGTAAAATCCCAAAAATCCAAACAAGTTAAATAAATTAAAAAATTAAAAAAAATTAAAAAAATTGAAGAAATTGAAAATTTTTCTTTATTTTGTGTTATTTATACATTATCCATACCTATACTGTACTAACATATGGTCTAATGTTATTGTGAGTGTTAGGTATTTCAAGTTTAATGTTAGTGCATATTTTGAACAAATTGTTTCGAGTATGACCATACAATGAGAGTGTGAGTAACATTCAAAAGCAACATTCCAAGTAAGTTTCGATATATATTTCAATGCAACATGAATTAGTATAAGTTATATAGTTTTAGTTTAATGCTACTGATAAGTTAGTAGTGGAGTAAAATCTAGTAGTGTTCTTACTATGAGTTTTATATGCTATTCTCAAACACGTCCTATAAATATTGAGTGTGTTTAAAGTGTTGGGAAACTATAGCCATAATACTTTGAAGTGATCAATAAAAGATGAGGGTATTAAGAGTCAAAAATCAAAAGAAGGAGAGGATAACCAATGAGTTATGCAAAAGGTGAGGAATGGTACGGAGTAGAAACTGAAACCATTCAATGAGTGAAAAAAAAGTAGCATAGCACAAAAAATGGGTGCAAAGTACAAATCTGTACTTCAAAAACATATGCTTAAAAGAAAAAAATGAGAGAAAGTGGTATGGAGCATAAAATGCAACCACTAAAAAAAAGGGGAGAGTGGTATGGAGTATAAAATGCAACCACTAAGAGTGTTTTAGCATCCTAGGTTATCTAAAAATGCCTTGAGATCAATCTTTTCAATGTGTGCTCCCTTTGTCCTTTATACTTTATACTATACTTGAGAGAAGGAAATTTTCGAGTAAGAATATAACACTTATATGACGATGCAATTCGATTAACCTCTATTAAGAGCAAAGGTATGCAACTAAACTATATAAATTGCACATTACAAATTTGTGGGAAATTTCAAACTTTTACTTGAATTTTATTCAACATGGGAATGTGGTACTCACTACGATAGTCTTTCACCAAATGAGGTACGAACTTGAATTACTATTTTATACACTTCTATTGGGTTTACCTTGAGGACAAGGCAAAAGTTAAGTGTGGGGGTGTGATAAGTGTATAATTACACTTATTATCATAACATTTTCAATCATAAAACGATATGGTTTTGTTTCATTTTACACTTCATATAAAAGATTTCACATGGTATATAGTTGTTTTTTATGCAAATGCAAAAACTAGGTAAATCTTGGGTGTAAAATGATCAAAGATGGAATTCTATGTAAAAAGAGTGAAAAAGGTGCAAAAAGATGCATGGAACACAAGGATTTGGCTTAGGATCAAAGCTGTCGAAGATCGATAAAGTTGCAAGAAGAATTTTGAAGAAAATTGCAATTCACGATCGTGACACCCATTCACGGTCACGACTTGTTATTCTTCAAAACAGAAAGTTATCAACCATTAGTCACGATCATGACATGTGATTCCCTATCGTGACTTGTGATGGTTATTTGTTTTCTCTTTTCAACTACCAACCACCAGATAATAATTATCAACCGCCATCAACTGCCAACCAAAAAGACACCTTCTGGAAGTCAACCAATCATGAAAAGGTGCCTTTTCCATTGTGGATGAGGATTAATATTTGCATCCAATCATGTTGAAGTGATGCAACCCTTTGCCAATTGATTCTACTCTTCGCTTGGATAAATGCAACCCTTCACACACTATAAATAGGGTTAAAATCACACTAATTTTGTGGCATGGTGAATGGTGAGTAGCAGGCATTGAATGATAGTGTATATAGATAGAGAGTGAAAATATCAAGATTTCGCTACGTTCAAAGTCTTAGTTCGGAAAATGTATAAGTGAATTATAGAATATTAGGGCGTCTATGAAATATTCTTGATGATTTTGCATATTTTCCTCTACTAAACTTCTTCTTAGAAAATATCTATATATTTTACATTTTCTCTAGTCTATTCATGCATCTGTCTATTCATCAGTCTATCAACCAAACCATCCAAACCCTACAATTTATCTTATTTCGTAACTCTAGTTGGTCTTTAGAACCAAATTCCTTCCCTGTGGGATCAATATCTTTTAAAACTACATCGAAACTGTATACTTGGAGTGGTCACCATTTTTCTATTTTGATAAGCGATATTGACAACACCTGTTTGATTTTTGAACTTTTAACTTATCGGTAGAAAAGTGGGGAACAAGGTTTTTGGCTTCATCACCGAATATTAACCCTCTAAGTTAGCATAGTCAAAACCTTGCGATCATTAACTCAACGTACACCTTTAGCTCGTGAGATTGGCTGCTTGGATCTAATCCAAGGAGTAAGCCAACACATGCTAGTCTATCCATTCCATTGATGTCCTGTCTTAATAAAACTATGACTAGGGATATTTAGACTATTCATAGTACCACGTATGTGCAGTTCTCACACCACATAGCTCTCACTATATCCTTGCACTTTTATGCTATGAAGTAGTCATGGACTTTGTCTCATCAATGTGCATATATATATATATATATATATATATATATATATATATATATATATATATTTAATACTATACATATATGATACCAGTGAGATACATAAATAAATAGAAAGCATTGATAAGCAACAAAGATGCCTTAATTATGATTAATAATAATTCGAAATGGTTTGTACATTATAGCTAATAAAGATATATCACCTTAATTGCCTCTAGGGCATACATCATGTCTAACAATCTCCCACTTGCATTAGAGCCAATTGCCCATGTACCTCATGCCATACTTGTTAACATGTTAGTTATGTTTAACTTGAGTCAATGGCTTAGTTAACCCATCTGCTAGATTTTGATCCGTTGAGATGTATCCTAAATTTATATCTTTTCTTGCTACCATCTCCTGAATGAGATAGAACTTTTTGAGTATATGTCCATTTCTATAACGAGACCGTGGTTCCTTTGCTTGAGCAATAGCCGTATTATTATCGCAATAAACTGCTATTGGATTGATAGTGCTGGACACCACACCGAGATCACCAATAAATCTCTTAAGCCAGATAGCTTGCTTAGCTACTTTAGAAGCAGCTAAATACTCGAATTCTATGGTTGAATAGGCAGTCGTATCTTGTTTGAAACACATAACTTGATTTGGACTTATAATCATCCCTATCAGACTGAAAAACATCGATGTATCCCTTCAAAGTGAGATTACCTTCTCCACAAACTTAAAACATATCCTTAGTCCTATGTAAGTACATGAGGATAGTTTTAACGGCCATCCACTTCTTCTCACCTGGTTCAGATTGAAATTTACTCGTGACGCTCAACACATGTGAGATGTTAGGCCGAGTGCATACTATAGCATACATGATGGAACCTATCGCTGAGGCATAGGGTATTCCATTCATGCGCAGTCTCTCCTCTTGTGTTCTTGGATACTCAGATTTAGAAAGGTTAATCCCGTGAGACATTGGGAGATAAACCTTTCTTGACTGCTCAAGGTTAAATCGAGCCAAAACCTTGTGGATCTATCTCCGTAGATTTTTATACCGAGTATAAAAGTTGCTTCTCCAAGGTCTTTCATGGAGAAATTCTTTGACAACCATGACTTAACTATCTAAAGAAAAGGAATATCGTTTCCTATTAATAATATATCATGACATATAGTACAAGGAAAATGATCGCACTCCCACTATACATAGGGCTCATTAGCGTTTAACACAAAACCAATTTCTCGGATTATCTCGTCAAACCTAATATTCTAACTCCTTGATGCTAGCTTAAGTCCATAAATGGACTTTTGCAACTTATATACCTTTGAGCCATCCTTGGATGTAAAACCCTCAGGTTGTGACATAAACACATCCCTATCCAGATTCCTATTAAGGAATGCTGTCTTCACATCCATCTACCAAATCTCATAATCACAATGAGCGGCGATGTCAAGGAGTATCTTGATAAACTTTAGCATGGCTACCGGTGAAAAGGTCTCATCATAGTCAATGCCTTCTTTTTTACTGTACCCTTTTGCAACCAGCCTCGCTTTATAGGTAACTATGTTACCATCCATGTCAGTTTTCTTCTTGAAAACCCACTTGCATCCTATGGGCCTAATCCCACTTGGAGCATTAATCAAGCTCAAGACTTGATTTCTATACATGAAGTCCATCTCCGACCTCATGGCTGTAAGCCATTTGTCAGATTCTGAGCCTTCCATTGCCTCCTTATAAGTCTTGAGCTCATCATCTTCCATAAGGAAGAGATGTTTATCATCAAAGATGGAAAAACCCGTATCACTCAGGAGTGATTGGAGCCCGGCCTAACCTACACAATGTCGATGTTATAATAGGCTTTTCCATGCTTACACTATCTTGAATAACATGTAGGTGTAATAAGTTGATTGACTATTTGATCTTCTTGAGTGCTCAGCTCAAGATTGCTCCCACTAGCTTTCGCAAGTATATGCTCCTTCTCGAGGAATTGAGCATTTCTGGAACAAGGATTTTTCGTTCTTTGGGATCAAAGTAGCTGTGAGCACGAGATTTTGTACTAGCTCGCACGTTAAATGATAATGACTTTTCGAGATTTTTATCCTTGAATCACACAATTTTCGACCGTCCGAAGATCTTCAAATAGGATCTCTCCTCGTAAAAAATAATATTTTGGCCCTAAATAAATATTTGGGATCGTGAAAATATTTAAAAGCCACAAAGTGAAGATTTAAAGGTTTAAAATATTTTTTTAGAACCTAAATAAATATTTAAGGGTCTAAAATAATTTAATTGAATTATTTGAAATTATATGTATATATTTTAAGAAAATAAATTTATTTATAAATATATATGTTTATTTATTTAAATGTATATATGTATATAAAAATATAAAATGAAACAAAAAAACATACATTAAAGGGGCCTAAAAAGTCCATTTGACTGGCTCCTTGGAACTTCTAGCGAGCCATCCCCTTTATAGGGGGAATTCTTTTTAAATTCCCCCAATAAATACGAGGGCCTTTTTTGGATTTAAGAGGATCGAAAAATTATTGAAAAAATATTATTTTCTTCTTGACGAAACTACAAAAAAAAAAATATTTTCCTTCTTTTATCGACAATAAATTTATTTTTCTTGATAAAATAATTCTGATTTTCTTACATCGTTCTTAGAAATTCTTTGATTATATTCGGATCCAAAACAGGTTTGGATTCCGAACTTTATCATTTTCAAACAAATTTTGCTCCATCTTTTTCTTAAAAATTCTCAGAAATTCTCGGACCTAAAACAAGTTTAGAGTCTGAGTCTGAATATTTTTAGGATTAAAATAACATATTTTCACACCAATTAAACCAAAATGGACGAGAAGCACTCTAAAAAATCAAGCAGATTTGTCAACATGGATTCGCAACAAAATGGTAAGCCATTGAGTTTCTAGAGCTGCTTTTTCCTGTGTTTCTTTTTTTTATTTTCTTCTCAATTCTAACCTAGGATTTAATTTAATTATTTTATCATATTATTTATTTGTTCATCCCTTTTATTTAATTGTGGAAATTCTCAAATGTACATGTTAGAATACTCCCACGAAGGGAATTAAAATTATTTCAGATAATAGACATAAGCTTTTGTCATGCGATCATTTTCACTAAATAAAAATGAGCAACCAATGTGTTAATAAAAATGAACATTTTTATTTATAAATATGAATTATTTTCAATCGTCTAATTTTCAATTAGGCCACACGGGCCTCGTCAAAATCCAATCAAACATATGTGCAAATGTTGTGGTATACCTTGTGCTAACCTTTCTAGATGCAGGTAGATTAGGATTAGATGTATGCTTCGGATTTTATTTTCCTTCGGGGTATCGCAATTTCTATTATTTTTTGGGAAATATAATTAATAGATTAGGTGAGCGGTTGCATCCCCCGAGGTTTTGTAATCTTAATCTTTACTTTTCCGCATTTATTTATCGCTTTATGTATGGATTTATCACTTTCCAAAAATTTGTGAATCATACATTATAAACTCGAAAATGACATAAGTGCGAATATGCACAACTAAGAAATACAGTTTTCTATAGATGTAATTTAATGTGATCCAATAAAAAGTAAGCAACTTATCCCGAACCCGAATCTCTATGTCTTAGTGGGCCGTCCCCCTAGATGTTAAGCCTCACAGGACTTTAATTCTTGGAAGAGCTAATCCAGGTGGAGACTCTACATTAAGACACGGAGGATTCGGGTTTGACTAATCTAAAAATGTTTTCTTCTTTCTCTTTCAAACCTTCCAGGCCCCGACCCGGTAATTTTATTTTCACAAAAACACCCCGGTGGATAGTGCCTCTCATTCACGCGCTCTTGGTCCATCGCTCTCCATGTCGTCCGCTCATAGTGGCGACTCCGCTGGGGATTTTTCTTAAACTTTTTTTTCAAAAGGTTTTAGATTTTGGATAAGTACCTAAAATTATTGATCACATTATTCCGTATTTTCTTAATTATGACATATTCATAATAACGCCTTGTAATAGAGGGGATTAGCCCGTAAGTTTAAGGTACCCTATTACCGCAAAGCTTTCTCTTGTACTCATCTACCTCCCTGAGAAAAGATAGAACTAGTGCGAGTAGAGCACTTGTTGCCATATCGCATGTACCTCTCTCGTTATAACCCATTTGGGGAGAGGCTTAGAGTGTATTTTAATGCAATAAGAACCTTCTACATTAGCAACCCATTTACAAACCTCATGTAAATAAGCCGTAGGCATTTTCCCTAGGGTGTTACGTAACAAACGATCATGCATTATATTTTCTTGTAGGTACACTCCTTAGTATCCTTGCGGTACTAAGATGAACCAAACTTAGGATAAAGACTAGCCATAATCCCTACGTGCGGGAGTTGTATAGTTAGAAGTTGGACGTTGGATGCTATTTACTACGTGTTTACTATTTTCTATTCATCATGCATTGTACAAATATGTCATGCTAACCATGAATCTTAGTGCAGACACTTGAACGCACACACTCATATAATAATAAAATGATGTAACATAGCATCTCCACATCGTTATGATGCCAAATTGGCATCACACATAATTAGGATTAGTTGACAATCGAGATTGTTGATAAGTGTATAATTACACTTATTTTCATATTAATTTTATACACTAAACACTATAATTTAAGTCATTTTTATACTTCATATAAAAGATTTCATGTGGTATGTAGTTGTTTTTTATGCAAATGCAGATACTAGGTAAATCTTGGGAGTAAAATGATCTAAAGTGGAATTCTATGAAAAAGGAGTGAAAAAGGTACAAAAAGGTGCGTGGAACTTAAAGATTTGGCTTAGGATCGAAGCTGTCAAAGATCGGTGAAGTTACAAGGAGAATTCTGAAGAAAAATGCAATTCATGGTCGTGATAACCATTCGCGATCGTGACTTGTTCTTCTTCAAAACAGAAATCTGCCAATCAAAGATTCATGGTCATGACTCATATATTACGGTCGTGACTTGGACGGTTTTCTGGTTTAATCTTCTTAACTACCAGCCGCCAGATAAGGACGATCAACCGCCATCAACTACCAATGAATAGACACCTATCAAAAATCAACCAATCGTGAAAAGGTGCCTATCCATTGTGGATTAGATTGAAGCTTCTCAACCAATCACAATGAAGTGATGCAATCATTCACCAATGGACACAACTCTTCGTATGGATATATGCAAGCCTTCGAAATCTATAAATAGGGCTCCAAACCTTACAATTTCATGCAATCAAGCAGGGGGAAAACATTAGAGTGCATGAGAGAGATATAGTGTGTGTATAGATAGAGAATTCGCTATGTTTCATAAGTGTTATAGAGAAAATGCTTAAGTG
>CATIWQ010205406.1:0-25472 GCA_949673415.1 Euphorbia schlechtendalii | reverse complement strand
AAATCATAGATCCAGTGATTATACACAATCTCATTAACCCCGAAACTACTCTTAAAGTTAACTCAAAATCATATAACTTGATTAATATAAAAGACCCAACATGAAATACGCATTATGACACATAGACATATCATAAACTTTGAAATAGAAAGTATAAGTAGAATCCAAAGCAAAGTTTTGTAAGGTATGCAAGTGAAAGCTAAAGTTGATCAAACCATATCCACTCTTTAATGAGAGTTGTCAATTCCCGCAATTCCTAAGAATGCTTTGAATTCGATCTCGGCCCGTACAGAACCTCCGCTAGGATGCTATTATTTGTGAATATAGAACAAATGAATGTTGAAGAACAAAAACTTTTATTGATAAGTGATTTGCAAGTACACTTATACAACAATCGCTCGAATATGTAGAGAAATCTAGTGATCGAAATGAGGATTTGAATCACTTAAACATTTTCTCGCTAACACTTATGAACGTAGCGAAAACTTAATAATTTTGCTTTCTATCTACGCACACACTATATCTTTCATTTTTCTAATTCCAATGCCACACCATGCACGAAATTTGTAAGGTTTGGAGCCCTATTTATAGAGTTTGAAGGGTTACGTCTATCCAAATGAAGAGTTATGTCCATTGGCGAAAGATTGCATCACTTCATTATGATTGGTTGAGAAGCTTATTCTTATCCACAATGGATAGGCATCTATTCACGATTGGTTGACTATTGATAAGTATCTTTTCATTGGTAGTTAATGGAGGTTAATCATTCTTATCTGGCGATTGGTAGTTAAGAAGACTTGACCAAAAATACCATCCAAGTCACGATCGCGACATACAAGTCACGACCTTGAATCTTTGTTTGACAATTTTCTTCTTTTGAAGTGTATGCGAATTGTTGTCATGACCGTGAATTGTGTTTTTCTTCAAAATTCTTCTTGTAACTTCACCGATCTTTAATAGCTTTGATCCTAAGCCAAATCTTTAAGTTCCACGCATCTTTTTGCACCTTTTTCACTCTTTTTTAGATCATTTTACTCCCAAGATTTACCTAGTATCTTCATTAGCACCAAAAACAACTACATACCATGTGAAATCTTTTATATGAAGTATAAAAATGACTTAAACTATAGTGTTTAGTGTGTAAAATTATATTGATAATAAGTGTAATTATACACTTATCAATGATGGTCAAGGAGATTCTAAGAAAAGCAAAGAGAATCTTGAAAACATCAATCCTTGTTATGCCGCACAGGTTGGAGAGATTCTTACAAAGGATAAAGTAACCTAGCACAAGCGCACTTCCACCAATCACCCATTGAAGAAAAACATTCAAGTGGTGAGCAGTGATGAGGATGCTGGTGAAACCGTAGAAATCCTGAATCAGGAAGAATCAGCTTGTCGTGATTCCAACATCCCAACACCTTCTTTCCCTCAGGCTCAATCAATTCCGAATCAATCTAAAGTACCTCAAGCTCTCCCATCCTTGGATCAAAAATCTAACTTAGAGGTACTCTCAAATCCTTCCCCCATTTCTTTTGTAAATCTGGAAAAACCTACCTCACCTGTAAATTCTTCAATTCCTATCCTTGTAAATTTTGAAATTCCTACTCCTTTTGTAAATTTTCCCTCTCAAACACCAAATGCTATAAATTTCCTAGTAAATATTCCTTCCTCTCCTACCCAAACCCACGATTTTTTTCTCCTCCTCCTTCTCCTCCTCAAACTACTATAATCACTTCTCCTATAAAATTTAAACCAATCCCTACTTCTTCTAATGTACAAACTTCTGAACCAACCTTTTCTTTCAACCCATCCTCTACCCCTCTAATCCCTCATATTAGAGAAGTTTCTAAGCTAATAACTCCTCTCAACATGGAAAAGGAACTGAGGAAGGTACTAAGGAAATTTTACAACCAATGAAGTACCTCCCTCCAGCAGCAAGCCAGTCCAAGAAGACATTGTTGATTCAGCCATCTTAGCTCAAATAAGAGAGTTGGCAAGGAAGAAGTTCCCTACACTTAAATCTAATGCTGAGTTGGATGGAGTAGTAATCAAATTGTTATTGTCTCAAGAACTAACGGACTTGTCCGCAAAACCTAAGGCGAAGCTACCTGAGTTTGATGAACACTTAAGTATTTCCTATGAATCAATCTACTTCAAAGAGTTTGGAAAGATTCAAGGAAGATTATTTGTAGTTCAGAACCACTTGGCAAAAGAAAGTTCCAAAACCTTAGTGGATATGATGGTCTTAATCTTAACCTGCTTATTTGATTCTGTGGCTCAACTTAGCACATCTATCATGTATATCCCCATGTCTAATACTCTCGCTAATACCGTAGTAGTAAAGATAAAGGGTAGTGTTGATGTTGCTGCTAAGCAGCTGAATAGCTTGAATGCTACAATCATAACTCATGCTACGTACTTTCATAAGTTTGGTTGACAATAAGGCAAAATAAAGAAGAGCACGGATAAGAAGATAGAAAATGTGGTGAAGGAAGTTGAAGTCACTAAGGACATCTGTCATAGCATGGAAAAATTGTTAGAAAGTATGTCTAACCTGATGGTAAACTATGACAAGAAGCATGATAGGGTGATTAAATCTGTTGATGAAGTTGCCATAAAAGTTAACAAGCCTGTGCTAAATATTGATGCCCTTACTAATAAATTCAATGTTATATGAAAAGAGGTCAATAAAAACATACACGATTCTATCAAGAAGTCTCAAAAGGCTATCTTTGAGGATATGAGCAAGATCTTCCCTAAACCAAATGAGTCTCTAGACCCGGACAATGGTCTCTCAATGCATAAAAAGCTATATGTTAGTAAGGGGAGAATTCAAGAATAGTAGAAGCATGTGGATCAACTGGTTACAATTGGAATTCATGATGCAAGGGATATTAACTTTAGTGCCAGATCCATGTTATCAATATGCCCAAGGATCCTTGATATGGAAGCAAAGCTGAAGATTGCATTATCTGCCTGAGATTTCAAAGCTCTATTGCAATGCTGTCATAGTTTTCTTGCCAAGGTTTCAATCAAATTGCACATCTTTCCAGGTGCCATCACTTTCTTCTTAATGAGCTAATTGACCAAGATGTCCTCACTACCAAGGGAAAGGAAATTCTTGGGCAAGAGATTTATCCACTGATCATTGGAAAGTAGTAGGATTTTCAATCATCCTTCGACTCCTTTAATGTCTTCCTTGAACAAATTGTCAAGGAATAGATAACAAAGGGGGGAGAAGGTAGCTAAAGTTGCTCTCAGAACTGCTAATTTGAACAAGTCATCTCTACCAAAGCGACCTCATCATCAACCCCAGCATTAGTCTTAATCTTCAAATCAACAACAACAACAAAAACAATATAGTCAATCGCACCATCAAAGCCACCAAAGTCATCCCAAAATCTCAAGACAATCTTCCTCTCAGTTGCATAAATAGTTGTAGACTAGATAGTCAAACTTGTAATAGGTCTTAGAATGTAATCACTTGTCTCAGGATACTTTTTGTGAGCTAACTAAGTATTTTTCCATTAATGAAAAATTACAAGTTTCTGTCCATCTAAGTTAAGAGCCTCTTAACTTCTTATTTGGTGTGTATGTATGTTATTTCTACTATAAACTATTACAGGAATAAATGATAAGACCAAACTCAAAAAAAAGTTGATGTAAGACAAAGTTCCAAATCAAGCAAAATTCCTCTTAAGTATGGGGGAGCTAAGCTGAATGAAGAAAATCTACTCTATATAGGGGAGTTCACACTGAATAAGGAGTTCACTCAGCATAGGGAGTCTAACATCATCTATCACTTATTCCTATATCTTTGAACTACTTATTCAATTAATCTCTGCTACTACCTAGTTTGTTATCTATTCCAAAATTGTGGAGATTGTTGAACCCAAGTTACTAGTACTTCATAGTACTTAAAACGTTTTGGAAATAACAAAATGTCTAGGATAATGAAATTAATTGAGTACTAAGTAAACTCTTAATTAATCAAGTTTACTTGAGGTTGCTTAAGGGAAAACAACTCAATTTATTAGATGATTAATTATGTTATGGATTGGAGTAAGAAAAGCTGAGCTCAGCCTAGTATTACGTAGTTCATAAGATATAAACTCAGCAAAGCTGAATTAGCTTTTTGTTATAAAAGCTAAGTTTATTTAACACTTAAAGAAATAAATGACACATATGAGTTTAACAATTTCTATGGGAAACAGAATATTCTTTTAATGCTTTTTAAGATAAAAGGCACTAAAATTAAAAAAGATATTCAAGTGGTCCTCACAACAAAAAGGTGTCAATACGGAATGTTGGAGAATCCTCAATAAAGTCCAAGACAAAAGTAATCTTCTGACATGTGTTGTTTCTTAATGTCTCCGAGCAACTTTGTAATGTCAGCAAGTCAACCATTCACAAAATTCCACGTTGCATCTCGCGCGCCTCTCTATTAGAACAGATTACTTAAAGGAAATGAGTTTTGGACACATTTGGATTAATGGATTAATCTCGCGCTTCAACGTTCAAAATCTCTATCTCTAAACATCTTGGAATTTGTTTCAAACCGGTAAATTTGAAAGATTTGAAGAGAAGAGAAATTGAAGAATATGTCAAGACAAGAATTTTACAACAGCTACTTCCAAGAGCTTCAACTATAAATAGAAGACTGAAGCAAACATTTAAACCTGGAGAATCACCTTGAATTTCTTAAGAGATGAAACTCTGTTCAAGCATTCCTAGCATTCAGAAATTCCAAATCAAGCAATCAAGCAAACATAAATCATCTAATCTATTTGTAATAGAGAGATATCACTTTTGATTTAACATTAGAAAGGATTTAACATATTCTATAACTTAAAATCCTCTATTCGATATTTCTTTACTACAATTTGAGTAACAGTTTGGGAAGGGTACCCAAACTGTGTTTGAGTGGTAGTTAGAAAGGAAGGTACTTTCTGTAATTGTGTCTACCTGCTATAAAGGCTTCTCCGCCTAAGGAAGGAAGGAAAACACTTGTGGATTAAAGCTCGAAAAGGAATCTGGGGACTTGAGGTAGGCTAGGGGCCGAACCAGGATATAAATCTCAGGTGTTGAAGTTCTAACCTTTGTCGCTTGTCTTTTTTGCGTTTTACTCATTCTTCACTCTCTATTTTACTAGTTTTCCTTAAACAATTAATCCAAGATGAGTAAAGTACTCACTTGCAATTGAAGATAAACTATGGTAGTAAAGCTGAATAGTTATAGTTTTTAGACCTAACTCGGCATGTTTCACTCAGCATGCATCTAAAAACTAAACTTGGAAAAGAATTTTTATAAAACTTAATAAAAACCAAGTAAAGCATTCACCCCCTCTGATGTATATACTAAATTATTTTGAACCAACAGTATGGGATTTAGTGAAAAATGGATTGGTTGGCTCAATAATTGTCGGAAAGGTTCAACCACATCTATTCTAATGACTGGCTTACCCACGAAGCCTATCCGATTGAGCAAGGGAGTAAAACAAGGTGACCCACTTTCCCCATTCATTTTTATCCTCTATGTGGAAGGCTTAAAGAAATTATTTTCCATGAGTATTATGGAGGGCTGCCTGGTTTTAGTTTGGGTGATACATTACTGGATATCTCACTTCTCCAATTTGCAGATGACACGATTTGTTTATTGCCAATCGACGAGAGTGTGATCCCCAATTTTAGGCATGTTCTTAAGTGTTTTGATCTTATTTTAGGGCTTTGAATCTAATACAATAAATGCTCAATAATGGGTATTAATGTAGAAAAAATGCTGCTGTGGTCATGTGCCAATTCCCTTAGGTGTCGCGTTAATAAATTCCCGATTAAGTATCTTGGTGTACCGCTAAGAATGATGCGGATTCCCACTTCTTATTGGGAACCTCTAATTCTGAAATTTTAGAATCATTTAGAGTTTGGAAGGAGAATTGCCTATTATATACGAGAAGAGTGATTCTAATTAATTCAGTGCTAGCTTCACTACCTGTCTATTTGCTGGCAATCTTAAAAATCCTAGAAAGTGTAAACATCAAGTTGATTAGGATGATGAGAAACTTCCTATGGAAAGGTGACACTACCTCAAGTGGTATAAGCAAGGTTATTTGGGAAATGATTAATTTACCAAAGGAACTTGGGCGTCTTTATATCCGCGACTTCAAGCTAGTAAATTGTAGCCTTCTTCTAAAATGGATGTGGAAACTCCATGAAGTTTATAATAATTATCTTTGGATAGATTTTGTGTAAAGAGACACGACTTCTCATCCTTTTTCGATGTAGAAAAAGCGGATATTTGCAACCTCTCCCAGGTTTGGTGTTATGTGGTTCGACTTGTGTGAAACATTTTTGGAGCTTTCTTTTGTCTAACACTAAGGTACGAAATGGGAATGGTCAATTAGCTTTATTTTGGAAGGATAATTGGACCTCGGGACAGCCACTACGAACTTAATTCGTTGATCTTTATCCTCTTTGCAACTGTAAATGTTATTCGACATCGAAGGTTTGCACGATGTTATTTGGAAGTGATGGAGCAAATCAGCCATTTTGGAAGCTACATTATGCAATAAAATGATAGAATGATGCCATCAACTTTGCATTTGGATCCATAAAACATGTCTGCACATTTTTTATATTTTTTCGAAGCAAATACTGCTTAGTTGGCACGGTATGCAGCAACCATCTTTTAGTAACGTTGCTGATTTTTTCTTTTGGGGTTTCGGTATAAACAAGTCATACGTGGCTACATCTTTTTTCTATTGTTACTATCTTTCAAGGCCAAGTCCGAACATTGATTTCATGTTGATATGGCATGCTCTCTGGCCTTTGAAGATTCATTTTTTTGGTTAACTTGTTTTCCACTTGGGACTACAGACAAAATCATTCCTTTTGCAAAGAGGTTGCACGTGATCACCAATGATCAGTGTGTGTTTTGGCATCAAATGGAATCAACAGAACATGTGATTAAATTTTTTCAATTCAGCCTCTCAACATGGCGAAGTGCTCTATGCTAGTTGGGCATCCACCTCGTCCTCTCCTCTACACCATACAGTTTTCTACTTGTTTGGCGTTCCCACTTCCAACACGAGTTGCCGAGTGTTTTTGCCACTTCTCTTTGGTTTCACACAGCGTGGTCTTTGTGGTTCCATCACAACGACCTTATATTTCGTGATTTGAAATCAAATGATGACATGTTTATCTCTAGTCTTCATCGTTGTTGGTTCCTATTTAATTGCAAAAATAGGTGCGTTAGCTTTACGATTATGGACATTCAGTTAGACCTTTCAATATTGATAATGTAACTGAGAAGTGATACTCTCCTTTTGTATCACCACCCTTTATTTCAATATTACTTTTTAGCCTTATTGATTCTCTAGCTAGTCGGAGGTGCTAACCTAGTTGGGATGTCCGAGACTAGTGCATCAATTGAGGTTTCTTCTTCTTAAAAAAATTGAACACTAATTCATTTATTTCATCTATTTGACTATTTGTCATCCGCAAAAAAAAAGATGTAAAAGTTTCAATCATTGTTATTCTCAAACTATTTTACTTCCAATTACATATAAATTAGTTAATTTTTCATGCGCAAAAAAATTGATTAAATATAATATGCATTTAGAAAAAGGAGGCAGTCAATTTCAAAATAACTAAACATTTATTACGTACAAATAATGAGAATGTTTCTCTTATTTGATACATACAAGCTCATTTTAATTTTTTTCCAAATATTGCTCAAATTATATACATACATATTTTATTGTTTTAATTTCCGAATCAATAAGTGCTAAAGGGCTAAACTGGCCAGACTTTGGACGAGATTTTTTTAAATTTCCATGCATGTTTAGTCCTATATTTTTGTAGGTAGGACTGGATAGAACTTGACTGTGTCAAATTTTTTAAAAGTTCTCTTAGACCATGGCCATTCTATCCAATCAATTGGTTTTGTAGAATTCTAATATATGAAGAATTCTGTATTTTTGTTATATATTGATTTGTGAAATGGACTGCTTTATATAGCAGTTTGTACAATAGTAGAAAGGTAAGAATTTTATAGTATTGGTAAGCTAATGAATGTGATGACTGTATTTCTTTAATTAGTAGCATAGATCAAGGGAAGTGATGAGCATTGATTTTGATCCCTTTGACCATATTTCTTACCTTTTCTAACGCTTCCCCTCAAACTGAGTAGTGGGATTTCCGATGTTCAGTTTGCCAAGCACTTCTTTGAAGGTTTTTCCATTGACTGCCTTTGTTAGGATTTCTTCCAGTTGATCTTCGAATCGTACAAATGGTAGTTTTATGATACCTCCTTTGATCTTTTCTTTAATGAAGTGCCTGTCAACTTCCACATGTTTAGTCCGGTCATGTTCGACTGGGTTCTGAGAGATTTGAATGGTCGCTTGGTTATCACACATGAGTTCACAGATTTTGGTTGGTGGAAAACCAATCTCTGTTAATAACTTCTAAAGCCATAACATTTCAATCAGTCCTCTAGCTATCCCTCAGAATTTAGCTTCTGCCCTTGATAGTGCTACCACCTTTTATTTCTTACTTCTCCACGTGACTAGGTTTCCTCCAAGAAATGTAAAGTAGCCAAATGTTGACCTTCGATCCATTGGATTTCTAGCCTAGTTAGCATCGGTGTACCCTTTAATCTATAGGTGATCACGTTTCTTAAAGAGAATTCCATGTCCCACTGTAACTTTCAGGTATTTGATGATTCTCTATACAGCTTCCATGTGATCCTTTTGAGGTTGATGCATGAACTGACTCATAACTCCTATGGCATAGGCTATATCTAGTTATGTGTGTGATAGATAAATAAGCTTCCCCGCCATTCGTTAATACCTTTCTTTATCTACCAGTTCGATTCCCTTTAGAATCTTGAGCCCATGGTTTACCACTATGGGTGTGTCTACTGGTTTACACTCGAGCATCCCTATTTCTACCAAGAGATCCAAGATATATTTCTTCTGAGATATGAAGATTCCTTGTTTAGATTTTAGTAATTCTATTCCAAGAAATTACTAGAGTCTTCCCAAATCATTCATCTCAAACTCCGTGAACAAGCTTTTCCTCAATTTGCTGATTTCTTCTGTATCATTTCCTGTAATAATCATATCATCGACATATATGATTAAGCAGGTTATGAGTTCACCTCTTTGTTTGAGAAACAAGGTGTGATCTGAGTTAGATTGTTTGAATCCATATCACCTCATTGCTAGAGTAAATCTCCCAAACCATGCTCTTAGTGATTAATTTAAACCATAAAGGGATTTCCTTAATCGACATACCTCCCCTCTCTTGAATTCCTCCTTGAACCCTAGTGGGGCTTCCATGTAGACTTCTTCAATCAGATCTCCATGCAAAAAAGCATTCTTAACGTCAAACTGGTGAAGTGATCATTCTTCATTCGCACCTATTGAGAAAAGGACCCGAATAGTGTTAATCTTAGCCACTATGGAGAAAGTCTCTGAGTAGTCAATGCCATAGGTTTGGGTGTACCCCTTTGCTATTAACTATGCTTTATATCTTTCAATTGAGCTTCTGGTATTTGTTTTATCATATAGACCCAACAACACCCAACTGGTTTTTTTTCTATGGGTAAAGTGCATTTTCCCACATGTTATTTTTATTCAGTGCATCCATCACCTCTTCCATTGCTTTTGTCCATTTCTTAGATGTTAGGGCCTCCTCAGTTGTTCTTGGAATTTCTTCTTCACATAAGGCTATGATGTATGCCTTAGCCTCTTTAGATAGGTCTCCATGTGCGATATGAGTTACTGGGTACCTTGAACTTCTTCGTGTTGTGGGCTCCGGGGAGTATTTCACTGGTGGAACACCTCTATTTCTTCTTGGAGGTAGCTGAAAAAGATAATCATTTTGCATGTCTTGCTCCATCACCTATTTAACCTCCACATTTTCCACCATATTCTCAATGTCATAACTATCGATCTCAGTTTCCCTTACCTCGGACACCATGTGTGATATGAGCTACTTGGTACCTTGAACTTCTTCGTTTTATGGGCTCCAGGAGTATTTCACTAGTGGAACACCTCTATTTCTTCTTGGAGGTACCTGAAAAAGATCATCATTTTGCATGTCTTGCTCCATCACCTGTTCAACCATCACATTTTCCTCCATATTCTCAATGTCATAACTATCGATCTCAGTTTCCCTTACCTCGGACACCGGGGCAGGTTGATGACCAGATGAGGCACTTGGTTCTAAAGGTTGTACGGAAGTGTCAGTAGGTTGTTTAATAGTACTATTGATATTCACCTCTAGTGGAGGAGCCAGATCAGGTAGTCAACTAAGTGTGTCTTCATTTTCAATCTCCCATTGACCACGAAGTTGGGTATTGTAGAAATACTCTATTTCCAAGAAGTTGCAGTTCATAGTAGTGTGTATATGGCACGTTTTTGGATTATAGCATATGTATCCTTTCTGATGGATTCCATAACCCATGAAGACACATTTTTCTGCACATCGATTGAGTTTGGTTCGTTCGGTTTTGGGAATATGGACAAAAACTGAGCAACCGAATACTCTTGGTTAAAGGGTTAAAGGTGAGGGTACTTTTGTGAATTTAAATAAGGTTTGGATAGGTGTTTGTAGGTTGAGGATTTTTGTGGGTAGTTTGTTGAGAAGGTAAGTAGATGTGGCTACGGCTTCAGGCCAAAAAAATTTTGGTACTTTGGATTCGATGATTAGGGCTCGGGTTTATTTTTCCTTTCAACAACACCATTTTGTTTAGGGGTATGGGGACATGTGGTTTGATGAATGACTCCTTGGCGTTGGCAAAAGGTTTTCATGGATGAATTAACATATTCTCCTCCATTGTTAGATCGAAGACCAGAACGATTTTGTCGAATTGAGTTTAGATCATGGTATAATATTGAATGAATTTTTCGGTTATCTCAGATTTATTTTTTTAAGAAATAAATCCATCATGCAGGTACAGTCATCAATGAAAATGAGAAAGTAACGAAAATATTGTCCACCGATGACAGGTAATGGGCCCCATACATCAGAGTAAATTAAGTCAAAGGGTGAGTCTGATTTAGTATTATTTAGCTTAAAAGTTTGTCTATGGCTCTTAGATAAAACACACGTCTCACACTACAATTTATTTGTAGAATTGAAAAATTTTGGAAATAAATTATGTAGGTAACTAGTGGAAGGGTGCCCTAATCTCCTATGCCAAAGCCAGGCCTCCTTATCTGCAGTCCCATGAGCTACTATCTTGAACAACCTCATCCACATAATACAATCCTTGGAGCTCAGTGCCACGCCCAATAATCATACCTGTCCTGATATCCTATAATACACAGAAGGTTGGATGCATTAGTATAGTGCAGTTTAGCTCTTTAGTAACATGACTAATGGACAACAACTTATGAGACAGAGAGGGAAAATATAAACAATTTGATAATTTTAAATTTGGTGAGAAATTAATCGAGCCAGCTCCTTCAATCGGAATAATTCCCCCATTGGCGGCTATGACATGGTTCTTTTGGGTTTTTGTATGGATTTGGATATCTAGTGGGTCAAAAGTCATTGTATCCGTAGCACCGCTATCAAAGATCCATGGTATCGTTTTTGAAAAATTATTGTTTTGGATAACATTGGCAACGGATAGTTTTTTTGGGCTTAAATTTGGTTTTTTGGGTGTTTTTAAGGTTAATTTCAAAAAATTATGGGGAATTGGGTTGAAATTGAGACAGAAAACATTGAATGGGCTTAATGTGGAAAGGTTTGGGTAGTTGGGGTCAAATTCTAAAAAATTAAAAGATGGAGGGTCTGGTTGTAATTTTCCAAACCCTCCTTCTTTATAAACCCGTTTAGGGTTTTCCTCACCACTTGTAGCTGCCTCCTTCACTGCCTTAGGGTTTCTTTCATCCCTTCTAGCCGCCATAGCCACTGCTCCATTCTCCTCTTGATTTCCTACTGCTATCATGGTATCGCCTGCTCCACACTCCGCTCTATAGCCGCCGTTGCTACTGGTGGCTTCCGAGCTGCCCACAATGATGGCTTGTCTTATGGTAGCTGAGCTTTTCTTCTTGCTCTTGTCATTCAACCATTCAGGATACCTGATAACTTCAAAGCAGCCATCCTTTGTGTGTCTAGTTCCTCCACAAATCGTACACTTGAGTTTATTCTTGTCAACTCGGGTTTAGCTGCCGTTGAATTTCCCAGTGACCCCTGGTTTTCGCTATCCCTATGCTGCAAACCCCACTGATTTGATTTCGAAAAGTGTGAGCCCTTCGCCTATGCCTTGTGGTGATGATATTTCTGAGGTTAGCCCCATAATGTTAAGGCGAGAAGCCTCTTTCCGAACGGCGGCGTAGGTGGATTCCACGAAGGTAAAGGTTCTTGTCTCAATAACTCTCTCTTAATCTGATTATATTCGGAGTCAATGGAACTTAGAAACTGAAATACTTTCTATTCTTCTCGGATTCTATTATATGTTGCTATGTTGATTTCGGATGTCATCAGATTTGGTTCCCGATGATCTATTTCACCCCATATCCCCTACAAATTAATCCAAAAAGCTTTAAGAAGTATGCCTTTCTGCTTCATACGATTGACCTTTGAATGTAAATTGAAGGTCTGTAGTTTGTCTGTCCCAGAACTGTAAGTAGTCATGAGAGCATTACATAATGCTTTAGTTGTTGGGAATTCTGTCAGATTGCTTACCAATTCCGGTTCAATATTTCAATCAACCATGAAAAAATGATGAGATCATTCTGTTCCCATGTTTCATATTTTTCATCATTGACTTTTGGTGGTGCTTGATTTCCTACGAGATGATTAAGTAGCCCATAAGGCATAATTTTGGTTGTTTAGCTTTATGTTGATTGACAGATTATCTAAGAGATTTTGCTTCGATCTTGTTTATTAAGACCGTTTCTAATGAGATCTGCTAACTAGTTTGATAGGTCATTGTGGCTGATTTCAGACATCTCCTTCGTGTTCCCGTCCTTAGACTTGGTGGCTTTAGTGGGGTTGCCGTCTTTGCACATGGTAGCCAAACTAGAAGGTGAGGCTGGTGAATGATGAGCACCTCTAAACTATGGTCTTAAGACCAAAACACCGGTCTGATACTATGTAGAATTCTGATATATGAAGAATTTTGTATTTTTGTTATATATTGATTTGTGAAATGGACTGCTTTATATAGCACTTTGTACATTAGTAGTAAGGTAAGAATTTTACAGTATTGGTAAGCTAATGAATGTGATGACTGTATTTCTATAATTAGTAGCATAGATCAAGGAAAGTGATGAGCATTGATTCTGATCCCTTTTTCTTTCCTTTTCTAACAGGTTTAGTAACCACTCAATCAATTTTTATGTAATCTTTTAGGAAACTAAATTGATAAAGATGATGATGAGCCAAACTAATTCTAAAGGCCACCATTATAAATAATTATTTAAAAAAATAGAGGATATTTTTTATTTTTGAGTGAGTGGTTGAATTGATTGCTTTAGTGAACATCCTAAGAAACCATGCAAGGTTTTTTTTTGCATCAACACCCCTAAACTTTGCTTCGAAAACCGGATGTCACTCTCAACATTCAAAAGGTCCAGTTACCCTCCTAAAGTTGGTTCAAAAAACTGAATGCCATCCTCAACTTGACTAAAATGCACCAGTTGCCCCCTCAATGCCATGTGTCAATTTCTGGTTAGAGATAGAAAAATCAGAAAAAGGACATATTTGAAAAGTCAAACCAAACAAATTCTGACTCTTGACATTGAGGGGGAAAACTGGTGCACTTTTACCAAGTTGAGGGTCGCATTGGTTTTCTAAACCAACTTTAGAATGAAATTTAAACTTTTTGAAAATTGATGGTGACATCCAATTTTTCAAATCACATGGGGTGTTGATGCATTAAACCTTTTCTTTCCTTTTGTAAAAATGACAAGTTTGTTTCTTTAGATTTTCCATTTTTTATTAATACATGTAAGGATAATGATTACTATTAGGGATGGATGTCGTCTCCAATTAAGTCGTTGATGGAAATGAAGTGAAATGGTGGGGTAAGTGTGAGGACAATCATGATAACCCTCCATTTGTAGATAATCTTTTGGTCATACTAGAATGTGTTTGTTTATTATTTTTTTTTTCTAATTTACTCTTTAAATTATCAGGATTATTTTAGAAAAAAAATTATTTAAATAATTAAAAAGAAATTTAATATAAATTTTTTCAGAATATATTAATAATTTTAGTTATGTAATGATTTTTTATTGATTTTCGTGCAAATAAAAGAAACAAAGAAAAATAATCTTAATCGTCATTTATCCTACTACTCTTCAAGATAGTTGCTCTTCCATTTTTGAGATTGTTTGTTATGGAAAAGAAAAGTATAGCAAGATATTTTTCTCCTTCCAATGATATGCTTTCTTATCTTTCTTTTTCTTTTTCTTTATTTTTATATTTTTTTTATTATTTTCAGCATTTACTACTTATTTATCGTTCACTACATAATTGTTTTCTTCAATCATAAATTTATTTCCACATAACTCAATCTTTATTTACATTTGGGTGGACTTCATTAGCATTTGAACAAGATACTTATTGATCTTTCAATGTAGACACCCTAAATCTATCTTCATTCAACAATATTGTTTCAGATATGCAATACTGATTTATCGATTAGCGTATGTAGGTATTCTTATGATTGTGGATCTTCGAAATCATTAGTTAGGGTTAAGAAAAAATAAGTTGCTACATTTATCTTTTGTTTTGAAGGTAAAGTCTTGTCCAATAACATGTTTGTCTTGCTACGAAAGCAGGTTTAGTGTGTCAGTGTTTTGTGATGTTTTATGTTAGGTTCATGGGTAAACTTAAAAAACATGCATTGTAATTTCACTATTTTTGGAAAAGGGACTTGCAGAATTTTTTTTTCAAAAGGGGGTTTTAGGTTTGAAACATTATCGAAACAATGATTTTTTCTCTAACATCGTTAATATCGATGACGTGGCATGGGTAATTTTGGAAACCCAAAAATCTATTCATCTCATTTAACTTTTCTCTATGTACCTTTAATTCTTTGGTCCTTTCTATGACAAGGGGAATTCGGACGGCAATCAACTCCTCAAATCTTAAGGCTAATCGTTTGCTTTTACTCCATGCTTAGTCCAGTTGCAGTGTTAAAGTCACCGCTTGGTTTACTCAATGAGCTTCTCTACTTTGTTATCAAACACCAGTCATTTTCGTTCCTGAGGGTTCAAATAAATGTCGTTGCGTATTAACCCTCTATTGAAATCGAAGCCATTACTGTGGGGATGGGGTTTTCGTTGATACTCACAAAGGCAACCATTTGCCTATTTCCAGCAATCAATCGGTGACTAATGTCAGGTGATCCGAAGTACAGGAATCTACAGCACAAATAAACGTTAGATAGGCTCGGCCGGGGTTCTGGTAATGTCTCTCCAATGCTCAAGTTAGTACAAGGGTGAGAGTGTGGTTACTTGAATGTTATGTGAGTATTAGAATAACGTACCCGGACTTCTCCAGATAGAATGGTATTTATAGTACCTCTAGGTAGTTGCATAACCGATCGGGTCATGTAGAGATGATGGGGGTAACTGCTACCATAGTGTGCCAACCGCTCTTATGATGTTCTAACCGCTCTCGTTCACTAACTCAGCCATTAGTGATGATCTTCCTTACATTTGGTCAGGCCTCTTGGGCCATATGAGCCTTATGGGCTATGGGCCATATGGTGGGCTGTTATCATAAGTCCCCCTTAGTCCAGGCTAGACTCTTTTAGGTCTAGCGTTTATAAGTACCAAATTGCATCATTCTTCCTAGAAACCTTGTACTGGTTAGAGTGATCCTGGTTATTTGACTTGACAAGTAGAATTCATTGACATAACAACATTGATCCCTCATATTGAATAATATCGAGCTTAAATGACCAATCAACTATTCAAAGTTCATCAGGATAAAAAACCTTATCAATTCACTAGAAGGTCTAGCCTCTGGGCTTGAGGCCAATCCAAGCTTTTGAATCCAAACTAAAGCATTAGCTCTCTTTGGATATGTGGCCAAGCCTATGCAAAATTTTATGACCGACCTTTACAAATTGGTTAAGCCCGGCTTTTGTTGATTTATCATGCTCTAATTCCCTGAGTTATTCCCCCTAAGCATAAGACGAGGTTTTACAAACCTCGAGCAGCTCTCATCTTGCTCCGAGGTAGCACAAAATATCTATTAGGTTGGCCTTACTCTCAACTTGTATTGCATTTGAAATTTGAAAGTATCTCACACGCCACGTGTGACCTTTCATAATTGTGATGATTATGGCTCTTTTCCCCATTCACTATGCCTATAAAAGTTGTTTCATTTTCACAATATTCTTCTCCTTGCTTTCACGCAATTTCTCCCTACTTCTACCCCTGATTTCTTCCTACTTCTACCGCTTCTCTTCCTGCTCCAATTCTAACTTGGCTTCCCTCAACTTCAATAAGTTTATATTCCTTTCTTCACTTCTCTACTTCTCTCATTGCTCCAACTAAGACTCTCAAAAATTTCTCCCGAGTTCAAGGAGAATCCTTGAATAGTCCTATTCTGGCCATCCCTTTAAACCCCCTTTCTACCACCCTTGAGGGGATAGCCTCTAATTTTGAGCCCCCGCATACTTACACACCTCTATTGCACATGGAATCCATGGCAGAATACTGTGTAGACCTTGCCCTAATCAATCCTGAGGTTCCCCCAAAACCTAAAGACAAAAAGATGAAAGAAATATTCATTGACATGGATATCAAGGTCTGATCCTTGCTGGCGGAGGAACGTCGCATTCACCTTACACCTAAAATCTCGAACCAAGCGGGATTACTGACCCTAATTCCTAAAAAGGATGAGTTCTTGAATATACCCCCAATTGGAATGTTTGCTATTCTCGAGAAGCATATAGAGTGTGGGTTTCATCTTCCTTTGTCACCCTCTATCTGCTCCATCCTTGCGCAGGTTTAATCTTCCTTTGGGCCAAGCACATCCCAACTCCTGGCTGGAACTCATCCTTCTTGATAAACTTTATATTGATTTGGGGCTTCAATTAGATTGAATGGTGTTCACGCAATTTTATCATCCTATTTCTAGGGCATCGGAATTCCTAGCTTATTGGCAAACCCATCAGTTAGCCATGTCGAAGCTTTTGACGAAAATGGACTCTGTCAAGAAGTTCAAAGACCAATGGTTTTGGGTTGGGAAGGTACCCAATGTAGGGGTAGGGTCCCTTTATGATGGTGAGGAGTTCCCATTTCCAACCTCTTAGAATAATGAGCCGGCCAATAGTAATACCTAGGTTAGGGATGGGCGTTTGATTTTTAACCAATGCCAGACTATATTTGTTTTGGACCATCTTAATCATAACCCCATTCACTGGAAGAGAGCTTGAGCACTTGTGTGGTCTAATAGTGTCTTCTATGAACTAGACAACGAAATCTTGACCGTGGTTATGACTAACCAAGGCCGAGCCCACAAGTCTCTCTTTTTTCCTTTTATTACAAATTTACTTCCTATTTTCCTTTTGCAGGAATGGCTGATTACCCTGGTGATACGGCTACTTTTATTGCAGAGTTGATGCAAACCTACTTGGCCAATCCTCCCAAGAACGACATTGAGGGTACTATAGAGGTTCCAGCTATGAACCAGGCTCAAAGTCCTGACCGTGCTTCCATGGAATGGCTCCTCTAAGATGTGGAGGAAGTAAATGAAGTCGACCTCCCTTCCGAGCCCATAATCATAGTGGAGATCCCTTCTTCCTTTAAGAAGAAGGGTGACGAAGATGCCATTGCCAAAGGTGGTGAGGAAGAGAGTGCCACCGAGGTGGTAGATAATGGAGGAGTTGTCGGGGCGAGACCGGTGATATGGGATGTGGATTTCCTAAAGGTCAAGAGGTGGGCTAGAAAACCTAGGGTTAACTCTCCTACTACTTCCACCCCAAAGAGGGTTCGGTCTACTTCCCCTGCTAATATCCTCTCCAAAAGGCTAAGAGGAGATGGGAAGGAGGATGAAAGCAAAGGTTCCCCCCTCCATTTTGAGGAAAAGGAGGAAACTGAGCAAGAGCTCCCTTTCCCCCTATTAGGGTAAGAATCTAACTTCCTCTACTATGCTTTTTTAATTTTTGATTTTGCACCTCATTTTGTTTTCCTTTACAATGGTGAATGGAAGAACATAGTCTTGACACCGAACTTTCAAGTTTGGCGATGGTGGAGGAGCTATCTTCCTTTTGGAGCTTAACATTGAGGAGGCTCATTATGCTTGCCGGGACTCGCTTTCCTTGGCAAAAGAGCATATATACATGAGTTTCAGGTAAGTTTTTACCACTCCCTTACCTTTAGCGACTTTTACTTTCATTTAGCTCTTCTTAACTCAGCTTGTGTTAATGCAGAATCTTGCGGATTTCTTCCAACTACTTAAACACCTGCACTGAACAAATCATGAAGCTCGGGTCCTTGAAGCGGAAAAAGCATCCCTGGTAGAGGAGTTGGACCAACTTAAAACAGCGATGTGCGAGGTGCAGAATGAGATAAAAATTGCAAAAGCAGCGGTGGAGGGGCGTTGGAAGGAGGTTAAGTTGTTCTCCAAGCTTAATTTAGACTTGGAGAATAACAAAGCAAGCGTCTCTGCTCTTACTGCTGAGCTAGAGGGCCTTAAGCTTACTTCCCCCATAACTGCTCAAGAGGTTGCCAAAACTAAGTCCAGATTAGAGGGGGATCTCGCCTTGTCTCGTTAGGAGGTCACCCCATTGGGGGAGGAGCTGAAGAAATCCCTAGATGATGCCATTGTTTTAAAGACCCAACTAGAGGAAGTGTGCACCAGGGCGGCTTCAACTGAGAAGACCTTGGCTTTTTCTCAGTGAATATTTAAGGCGGTCAAACATCACTATCACCGGGGGATGAAAGTGATCTTGGACAAATGGAATAAACATCGCATCACTTTTCGAGCCCGGTTCCTAAAGAAGACCGCTGAAAAGTTTCCCGGCGCCAACTTAGATGAGCTTACTCTAATGACCAACCTAAGATAAGTGATCCTCTAGATATCTGTCAAGACAATGCCAGCTTATTCAACTACTTACTGCTGAAGCAGGCCTCCAACCCTACTCTGAAGACTCAAACTAATCTCGCTGCCTTTGAGGCTAGTTCAGTGTATTCCGAGTTAGGGGATCTAGGTGAAGTTACCTCAAATGTTTTGTAACTTATTTAATAATTAAAAAAATTGAATTTATACTCCCATTTGCTTGCCTCTTAGTCATATTTGAGTAGACCTTTTACTTAACAATTTTTGGCATGTTCATATTTTGAGGGCACTCTTTAATTGTTATGGTCATATTATTATTTAGCTTCGGGGGGCGCTCTCTTAATTTTATTTTGGGCCTCAGGGGTGCTCTTTTAATTTTATTCTGGTCCTCAAGGGCACTCTTTCAATAATTGGGCTATAATTACACTCAACTTCGGCCTTTGGCCACTTCATTTTATTTTGGGCCTTGGGGGTGCTCTTTTAATAATGGGGCTATAATTGCACTTGAATTCTACCTTTGGCCATATTTAGTTTTTATGTTGGGCATCGGGGGTACTCTTTTAATAATGGGGCTGTAATAGCACTCTAATTCGGCCTTAGGTCTTGTTTAATTTGAACATTGCAATATAAATGATTGTGAAAGTTCATTTCATTGATAAAACAAATATACAAGAATAACTAAAAGCGAATGCATATGTTGAAACGAAGTTAAACAAGCTAAAAAGAATGTAAACTTAGTCACCTGGGTAGAATTTTTGCAAGGCCGTGACATTCCAGGTCCTTGGTAGGACTCTTCCTACCATGTCTTGGATTTTGTAGGAGTTTTGGCTATTCTTTTGGGTGACCCTGAAGGTTTCTTCCTAGTTGACATTGAATTTACCTTGCCCGATCCTTACTCTGGAGGCCTCGGTACTTCGTAGGACCAGCTCTCCCACTCGAAATGACCGGGGCCTCACTCGTTTGTTAAACACATGAGCCACTCGTTATCTATAGGTGGTCATCCTGATGTAGGCTCGGTCTCTTCTTCCCTCCAGACTATCCAAGTTTCTTCGTAACATGTCCTCGTTGGTGGCTCTCCCTACATAATTGGTCACTCTCTCGCTTGAGGTGCCTATATCTATAAGGACCACTACCTCGGTTCCATGGGTGAGTAGAAATGGAGTTTCTCCCATGGAGATCCTTGGGGTGGTCCGATATGACCATAACACATTATTTAGTTCATCTACCCATGAGGACCCATGCTTTAGCACGTGAGTTTTAACCCCATCAATAATGGTTTGATTGGTAACCTTGACCATGCCATTTCATTGGGGGTATGGCACAAAAGAGAACCGCAACTTAATATGTAACCCCTTATAGTATGCCTTAAATGGTTCATAGTTAAACTAAGTTTTGTTATTAGTGATAATTGTGTGTGGGATTCCATATCTAGTAATAATATTCTTATTAAAAAACTGGATTACCTGGTTCGAAGTTATGGTTGTGACAGCCTCGGCTTCGACCCACTTAGAAAAGTGATCTACTGCTACAATGATGAATTTCTTCTAATACTGGGCCATGGGCAAGGGCCCTACAATATCTTCTCCCCAAGTGGACAACAATCATGCTGTTTTGATCATTATCATTGTTCTTGGAGGAGCTCGCAAATTTTTTGCGTAGCTTTGCCAAGAACGACATCTTTAGATTATTTCTTTAGCATCCCCCTCCATGGTCGGCCAAAAGTATCCCTAGAGCTGCGCCTTACTCACTATTGCATCTTTCTTTTCATGACCCCTGCAGATTCCTTAGTGCATCTCCTTTATTACTTACTCTGCATCTTTTCGGCCTAAGCACTTCCTCCATTGCTGGCTTTATGGACTTTCAGATTAAGTCTTCTCCTCTAATGGCATATTGAAATGATTTATGGATGACCTTCTGCACCTCAGCCTCCTCTTCTGATAGCACTCCTTAACTTAGATAAAGTAGGATAGGGGTGTACCACTCCAGCTCTTGAAGGCCGCTCTTGATTGCATAGACCTCAGACTGGTTGATGATAGGGGTCATCAGTTCAAGGATCACTCCTTGGATCAGCCTTTCTCTCGTTGGGTTCGATGCGGCCTTAGCCAACTTATTAGCCTTTGCATTTTTCATTCTGGAGATGTGGTGGATTTCTAACTTGGAACCCTTTTCCCTTATCTCAGCCAATATTCCTACCACTAACCCAACACACTTCGTCATTGCCTCATCTTTAATGGCATATCCACGTCCCAACTGATTGACCACCAACTTGGAATCATTGCAAATTTTGACCCGGTACACGCGATTACTTCTCGTATCTTCAAAGCGTAGACAAATACTTCATACTCCGTAACATTGTTGGTGATATGAAACCTTAGGTGAATGGCTTGATTGATTATGACACCTCCGAGGCCCTTCATGTATATTCTAACCCCTCTTAAGTCATTTTCCGCGCTCCCATCTGCATAGACTATCCAAGTAATCTCTTGTAGGACCTCTGCTTTTATTTTGGGCATTTCTTGTATGAAGTCCACTAACACTTTCCCCTGTATAGCCTTCCTAAGCTCAAAACACACCTCAAATTGGGATAAATTCATAGCCTATTCTGCTATCCTTCTCGAGTTTTCAAGCCTTTGCATTACCTTCTTTAGGCTTAAATTAGTTCAGACCATTATTAGATGGCTTTGAAAGTAAAGCCTTAGCCTCTACGATGTTGTGATGACTGTGTAAGCTGCTTTCTCGAGATTTAGGTACCTCATCTCAGCCCCTTTCAACACTTTGCTCACATAATAGATTGGAAACTATTCTGATCCTTCCTCTTTGATCAGTATCCCCCTATGGTTTCATACCCGGTGCTTATATAAAGGTACAGAGTTTCGCACCCTACTAGCCTATTGAGGAGCGATGGGGAGGAGAGGAATGCATTTAATTCTTCAAAAACCTTCTCACACTCCTCACTCCAGGTGAAGTTCTTATCACCCTTCAATGATTTGTAGAATAGAAGGCACTGCTTGGCCGAGTAGGAGATAAATCGCCCCAGTGCATTTACCTTATATATATTCCTTAGCAACTTGAGATCTAAGATCGCCTTTATCTTGTCGGGATTTGCTTATATGTCGTGCTAGGATACAAGGAACCCTAAGAATTTTCCCCCTATGATCCCAAAAGCACATTTCTTTCGGTTGACCTTCAAGTTGTGTTAGTTTAGGGTCTTCAGTACCACCTCCACATCTCTTGGGTGTTCAGCCAGGGTCCGGCTGTTGATGATCATGTTATCCTTATACAGTTCAACCATTTTCCCAATCATATCCCCAAATATCTTGGTAACCATACTTTGGTAGGTAACCATACTTTGGTAGGTGGCAAACCCGGTGGTGGAGTCTACCAGCGTGTTGATGTTGGGAAGAGGGAAACAGTCTGTTGGGTATGCTTGGTTTAGATAAGTGAAATCTACACACATGCGGAACTCTACCCTCGGCTTCTTGACCAAAATTACATTGGCCACCCACTCAAGGTAATGTACTTCTCGGATGTGGCCGATGCTCAGTAGCCAGGACACCTCTACTATTATGGCCTTCTACTTCTCTGGGCTATGGTTCCTTCTTTTTTATTTTACCGGGCCAAAGTCCGAACTTGTGATCAGTTCATGCTCCATGAGCATCAGGTCGATTTCGATCACATCCTCAGGTCACCATGCAAAGGTATGTATGTTTCTCATCAATACCTTGGTAAGGTCTTCCATTGGTTTCCCTTCTAGGTTGCTAGCGACCCTGACCTCTCTCCCTTGTGCCAATACTAGGGATTCGAGTCTGTCTAACGCTTTAACCCTCTCTCTTTTTTCTGATGGCGGGGTTGCCTTGGCTTTCAAAGAGGCAAGGTATGTCTCCCTTGCCACCTGCTGATTTCCCTTAGCTACCACTACCCCTCTACGAGACAGGATGAGTACAGCTAGATATCGCATTGAAATCATGGCTTCAGAATCAAAGATGGTGGGTCTCCCTATTATCAAATTATAGGCAAATGAAATATCAACCAAAAGGAACTTGGCCTAGCTTTTCCACCTAGGATATGAGTCCCCAATTATTAATGTCACATTGATAACCCTGCTACAGTTACTGATTGTCCCACTAGACCTATGACCCATCCTTGATTGATCCTTAGCCTGTTAGGGTTGATCTGTAGGGTATTGAATGTGGCCAAGATCATCAGGTTGACAGAGCTTCATGTGTCACAATCATGAATGTAAGTTGGTTACTAACTATTGGTGAAGAATGATAAGTTACGAGCGTGATTTGGCTAATCGTGGGTAGGAATCATGATCGTGACATGGTTGTGACTTATGCTTTTCTTAATGATTCTTCTTTGCAACTTTATCGATCTTTGACAACTTTGATCCTAAGCCAATTCCTTGCATTCCGCATATCTTTTTGCACCTTTTTCACTCTTTTTCCATAGAATTCCATCTTTGATCATTTCACTCCCAAGATTCACCTAGTTTCTGCACTTGCATAAAAAAACAATTACATACCACGTGAATCTTTTATATGAAGCATAAAATGACTTTAAACCACATCATTTATGAGTAAAAATATCAAGATAATAAGTGTAATATACACTTATCAGCGAGGGCCGCGAAACTACCCCCTCATCAGACAGCAGCACTAGTTCAGCCAATTCCGGATGAAGGAGGCCGATCCGGGTCTCGCACTGCCGAGAGGATCTAGATGCGGTAATTTCTAGGAGGGTTGATGCGCTGCTAGCGGAAAGGGGGATGGAAGCCACCGTGCCCAACATTACCGGGACCGCTTCGCCATATTGCGCTCGCATCTGCGCTGAGAAGTTCTCTCGAGGATTTAAGCAGCCTCGCCTGCTGGAGTACTCGAGTGTGGGGGACCCCATGGCTCACATTCACTATTATCGCCAATGTACGGAGGCGACCGATGCCACTGACGCCATGCTCTGTAAGCTATTCCCAACCACGCTAGTTACCCCCACGACCCACTAGTTCGAGAGTCTCAAGCTCGGGTCGATAACGAGTTTCGACATGATGGAAAAAAGATTCACCTTATACTTTGTCACATCTATACCACCAAGCTAAACGGTCCAAGACCTGCAGATGGTTCGGCAAAGGGAAAATGAGCCCCTCATCGACTTTGTGGAAAGATTCCAAAAGGTAGCTGTGAGCACGGAATTTTTACGCCCGACTCGCGAGTTCAATGATGAAGCTGTAATTTATTTTCCTTTACTAGTCTTCCACTTTGACAGGGTCTCTGAGGTCCTCGGGAGGAGCATTCCTTATTTCTTACGAACATTAAATATTTTCTAGGTCACCTCATCAGTAAACAAGTCCAATTTGAACCAAAATCAGACCAAAAACCAACATGGACACCGATGTTGCTAACATCGGTACCGATATCATCTTTATAGACAGACCGAAACACGCAATTTCTGCATTAGTTGGGTCAAAAAGACCCAACTTTAACCCATAATTGGTGGAATAAAATGGGTGAAAAAGACAAAAAAAAGAGGTGGAAAAGTAGGACTTTTTTGGATTGAAGGGAGCCCATGAGGGCTAGATTTTCAATGAAAAGAAGAGGAGGGGAACGTGAATGAAGGAAAAAGGGAATGAGAGTGGAAAAAAAAGCGGACATTTAATTAATGGTAAAACATGGGAAAGAAAGGGAGGAGAGATTGGAGAGCATTTTTTCAAAGTGTTCTTGAGTGTTCTTCATCAAAACACCAACTTTCACCCCCCAAAACTTATGATTTCGGGTTTGTTAGATCAAATACTTGAGGTTTAGACTTGAATAGAGAGTCTACAGAATTCTTATCACTCACTGGAAGGTTACTACACCTTCTAAAACATCTACTTTGGCAAGGAATGGATCCCTTCCAAAGATTTTCGGTAAATCGTCAACCGACAACCAAAAACAACCAAAAAGAGATGAGAAGCGCTTTCCGGAGGACTTCATGGACCTTGAAGAACGTGGATTCATGACTATAGGGTAAGCCTCTGAGTTCCTAGAGTTTGTGCTTGCGTTTATATATTTTTATTTTTGAAGTTTCGTTTTGTTTTCGGTTTTCTTTCATTTTTGCGAACCATTCTGTTTCCTGCAATTTTCAGTATGATGTTAAATATGTTTCACTATTTTATTTACATTAACATATTCTACACATCCTGAGCTTTCTGGAATGATAAAGATCATTAAAATCGGTTAAGTATAGTGAAAGTTATGGATTTTCAAAGTTTTGTACAAATTTATTTCTATTTTCTGGGCAGAATGTAACTATTTTCAGTTCTGGGTTTGACAAAGATTTTTATTTCATGATTAGTTATTTTTATTATATTTCTTAGATGATGAGGTTTCCGGAATGATAAAGATCACTTAAAACGGATAAGTATAAATAAAGTTATGATTTTTCAAAGTTACGTAA
>CATIWQ010205369.1:0-23501 GCA_949673415.1 Euphorbia schlechtendalii | reverse complement strand
AGTTGTAAGGTATGCAAGTGAAAGCTAAAGTTGATCAAACCGTATCCACTCTTTAATGGGAGTCATCAATTCCCGCAATTCCTGCGTCTGCTTTGAATTCGGTCTCGGCCCGTACAGAACCTCCGCTAGGATGCTATTCTTTGGGAATATCGAACAAACGAATATTGAAGAACGAAAACTTTTATTGATAAGTGATTTGGAAGTACACTTACACAATAATCGCTAGAATACATAGAGAAATCTAGTGACCGAAATAAGGGATCGAATCACATAAACATTTTCTCGCTAACACTTAAGAACGTAGCGAATCTAACTATTCACACACTATATTTGCACTCTATGCTTTCCTCTAATATTCCACACTATTTATCCCACTTGATTACACTATTGATGCACACACTTCTGCATGAAATTATGAAGGATTTGGAGCCCTATTTATAGAGTTGAAGGGTTGCATTTATCCACTTGAAGAGTCTTATCCATTCGTGAAAGATTGCACCTATTCACTTTGATTGGTTGATGAAACTTGATGTTATCCACAATGAAGAGGCACCTTTTTATTATTGGTTGACTTTTGATAAGTGTCTTTTCGTTGGTGGTTGATGGCGGTTGATCATGCTTATCTGGAGGTTGGTAGTTAAGAAGATAATACCAGAAAATCGTCCATATCGCGACCACGATGTACATGTCGTGACCGTGAAATGAGTTTTCTTCAGAAATCTCCTTGTAATTTCACTGATCTTCGACAGCTTCGATCCTAAGCCAATTCTTTAAGTTCCATGCATCCTTTTGCACCTTTTTCACTCTTTTTTCATATAATTCCACTTTAGATCATTTTACTCCCAAGATTTTCCTAGTATCCGCATTTGCATAAAAAACAACTACATACCATGTGAAATCTTTTATATGAAGTATAAAAATGACTAAAACTATAGTGTTTATTGTGTGAATTTATCATGATAATAAGTGTAATTATACACTTATCAGGACTCATCTTAACATCTACTCTCTCCCAAGTTGACTAGGTTGAGGAAGAACATGAAGCTACCTTAGAACTTTGTACTCGCCCTCTAGTCGCGGAATTCATGTCAGACATTTTTTCTTTAACCAAATAGGTTACCTTAAGGGGAGAAACATAGTAAGTATGATCTACGTTTAATGTTTTCTCAAAGAACCGCCAATCATGCTCGATTATCTCATCATACTCCTCATTTAATTGGCTACTAGTTATAGACATCGAGCTTGACATCACTGTCTTTTAACACCCTAGGCTGTTAGAATAGATCCTAAAGCATCTACAAATAGTTCAAGGCATCACAAATGCAAACTATTCACATCAACTACATAGTCCAAACACCAAAGACGTTCGTGATTTTATAAACGGTTCATAAAAATAGGAAAAATTTTCATAAATAAAAAACCAAAGTATGGATAGAGCAAATCTTATACTAGAGATCCTGAAGTTGAAGGCATAACAAAATAGAGCAAAATCATGTTACGGGAAATGTCAAAAGGGGAATAATCTGATCATGAACATTAACAAGCATGCATTTGTACATTTATTAAAAACACAAATGGAGATGAACAGTAAATGGGATAAAATAAAAGGCAGCAAAGTAAAGAAATTATTAAATAAAGATTAAGAAACTTACTTGATCTGAGAGAAAGATGATTGGTGAAAAATGGAGCCTTGATTCACGAGGAAAGCGGATCAGTTGAATAGAATGAGATTCTCCAGAAAATCTTTGAAGTTTCAGAAGAGTGTAGAGTGATGGAGAGAGAGAAAGAGAAACTCTTAAATAGGGAATTAGAGCGAAAGTCAAAGAGACACATCTTCCCTATGTAACACGTGGCTCAATCTCAACCATTTATTTAAAATTAAAAAGTTTCAAATCATTACAATTGGCGCTCAAACATGCGCCCAAAAATCCTAGAAGTGTGCCCTAGACGCTTCTTGTCATTTGACCTAACAAAGAGACCACCTAATCTAGGCGGATCTAGACGGTTGAAATCCTAAAGAAACTTCACATCGGGGGGACTTATAATAACTCAGTAAAATATCACTAATGCGTGTGTCAACACAGCTTTGATATCAACGCGGACACAACCACCTCAATATGTCAAGAAGACCGGGTCTAACTCAATCTTAACAAGAAGATAAAGCTAAGAGGATGGTTAAACTGAGTTGGTTCAGCCACTTGGAAGGTCTATGTTTAATAAGGGATAGAATCCAACAGAGATTCTATTTCTTATGCTTTCTCCGCAAGAAAAGCAATCTATCATAATTAGGATTCTCCTCGTGCAGGATCAAATTCTATCCTATTCATAATTAGGAAATAACTATCTATTTAGGCAAGAGTCCTACTTGGGATATAAATCTCTTCTAACCGACTTAGAAGTCACTCAAGCCTATAAAAGTCCCCTTTGGCCACCATTCAAATGCACGTTATTCTAAACTCTAAAAACGTTCTGCCTCCTCTTTTAATTTTGAACTAACTTAAGCATCGAAAAGGTTACACTAGTCACACGGCTACTTCCCATAGCAACCCCTTTGTTTTGTAGGAACCTTTGCCGTGAAAAGGAGATCAATAGCAGCGGATAATGACGAAGATTAGAGAGTAGATACAATCTCGTTGACCAATCTTTCAGTAATATATTTATATTATATGTTTTTTTTATTTTCAATGTTCAATATCATTATAAAATCATAACTTCATTTGTGACATGTTAAAAATTTTTACTCATTAATAGAGCCTCAATCTTTACTATCTCGCATATAGTTATCCAATAATATATGATCAGGGCTGGAGCTTAAAAAATAAGGTACTTTATTTGAATTTCTTATTAATTAAGCTAATTTTTTTACTTAATAACCAAACTCAACTAATACAGCCTTAAGAAGAAATAAACCAAGACAGTTTAGTAAAAAGATTTAGAAAAAAATTAGTGGTTTGCAATCACAAAAACATTTTTTCCCCAGCTGTCACATTGGACTTGAATAACATTAGATCTTATTCGGCCCAAATATTATGTGGGTTGGATTAAAATGAATAGGGCAGCCCATTATGCGTTGCTTACTTGTTTTGAAGTAGTTATTAATTATGATTGTGTGTTATGATAATGTCGTACTGATTCAATAATGATAAATATATAGGCACTTTTGTCATATTAGTCCCTTCAATTTTCATAAAAAATAAATTAACTTTTTTTATCCAGTTTCTGTAAATTGCCATATTAGCCATATCAACTAATTTGATAAAACTAGGGATGACAACAGGCCGGATCCGGACCAGGTCTAGTTTGGACCCGGTCTGAATCCGTGTGAATCTATTAGACCCGGATCTAACTTGGATCCGTTGGATCCATAATTTTAGGATCCAGATCTCACGGATCCATGTAATTAACATCAAATTCATAGTTTCAACTTCCATAATTGTACATTTCATCTTATTTGAAATAGTTTACATATTCATTTAATTATGTTCATGCAATTGGATTTACGTGAATCTTAAATAATATTAACTATCCAATATTTTTGAGGTAAATAATAAATAAAAAAGTACAATTAATCTTTAATTCCGGATCCGGGTTTCATTGTAAAATCCGGACCCGGATCCGTATCCGTTTTCTTGGACCCGGATCTAACGGATCTATAAAATTAAGATTCATATCCTAAAAAACAAATCTGGATCCACGGATCCGGACCGAGTTCAGGATCCGTTGCCATCCCTTGATAGAACTAAACTATTTAATCATCTTCATGTATGTGTATAACAAATGCAAAATTTACACGTAAGTTTAAAAGTGCAATTTAACCTAGACATGGTTAGGTCGGTCTTCGTTAGGGTTTTTACTACAAACTATCAACTCAAGTCTAATGCGGTCCACATTTAAGAACATTGGATATGGATTAGACTTATAAAGTCATTTCCAAGCCCGATTCATGAGTCCATATATTTAATTTTTTTAGATTAACTAAACGTAAACAAAATGATAAATTTTATCCAAACGTGTCTAAATTTTACATATACTTATATTTTTTTTATTTAAATTCTTGACTTATTGTAATCAAGTTTAAAAGTACGATAACTAAAATATACAGTCTAAATATAATATATAAATATATAATTCTATACACAAATTAATCTCACCCTATAAAAATTAATGCATTAACAAATTCGAACTCAAATCAATATGTAAGTGTCTGAGTCGAGCACTTGTAAATGAGCTTAAACCACCTCATAAATATATCTACTTTGCCAAGTTTAAATAGCCTAATACCAATGAATAAAATTTAAAATACAAAGAGAATGACACCTAGGATAAGGAATGAGGAATGACATGATGAGGTGATGATATTTGATAGAGGAATTGGTTGGAAAAATAACATGAGAAAATGGAGTCATAAGTAGAAAATAAGAGGGGAAATTTAATGAAATGGTCCACCTACTTGTCTACTTATGTCAATTAAGTCTTAGGACTTGTCAATTTTAACGCCAGGACTGAACTTTCTCTCTCTCTCTGTCTCTCTTAATTTCCACATTCTCTCATTCATTCATTCCATTGTTTCTTTCAAACCCCTTTCACCTGTCACATCTCCTTATTATTATTATTATTATTATTATTATTATTATTCAAAGAGATTACATATGCAAAAACGTACTGAAATTTAGAGCACAGTACACTGAACAAAATTGGGAACCTTTTGAACAAAATTTAGAAGATAACATATGCTTTTAGACCTCCAAAGCTCACTAATTCATGCAACCCCTAAATGCCTCCGGGCATTAGGGCTATAAACGAACCAAGTCGAGTTGAACTTTGGTGAGTTGGAGTTTTGTTTGGTGAATTTTTAACGAGTTCGAACCGAGCACGGGTTTGTTAAAACCAAACACGAGTGTAGCTCAAGCTTGGTCAAACCGATCTCGAGCCGAACTCGAGCTTAGATGAGTTTTATTCAATTGACTTTAGTCGAGTTTTAATCGAGTTTTAATCGAGCTTTTTTGAAACAAGTTTAATCAAGCTTTAATCGAGGTTTAGTCATGTATATTATTTTTTTTACAAGTTGAAGCTAGATTTTGAACATAAAATTTTATTTTGACCTCATGAATGAAAATGATATGTATTTAAAATTTTTTTTAATATCCTGAAGATACATAAACTTTAGGCTATAAATTATAAACGAACTAGTTCACGAGCTTTTATCAAGCTAGTTCACAAAATGTTCGTGAGCATCTTATCAAGTTTGTTAGTAAGTTTTCGAGCAAGCTTCTTCCTGTTCACGAACTGTTCATTTATCAATTCGAACTCAAAAATCTTATTCACGAACTGATAATTTATCAATCGAGCTAAGCCAAACACCGAGCCGTTCATGAACTGTTAGGTTCATTTACAACCTTAGGAGGCAGTAATTAATCAGAAACTTGTCATTGACAGTTAGGTTGGCTCATTGCTATTCATATTATATAGAGGTTGCCAAACAGTTTTGAAGTAACACAATATTTCATTCCTTTCTTTTTTATCAGTTGCAATTCTCAATGTCTTAGGATATTGAAATAGCTACTTTGGCAGATCGACATAGCTTCACCGACATGTTCTTTGTCTTGCAGAACGGTAAAAGCCTGAGTTCGTTAACATCAATGTAAATGGTGTCAGATATGTAGTATATACTATAAAGGTATTAGGGCATGTTCAATGGTTACACTCCAATGATACTCTATATCTCTACTCTAAAAATAGAGTAAGGGATGAGTAACTTTAAATTTGAAGAAATCAATCCCTTTACTCTATATTTAAAGTAGGGATATATAATTTTTTTATTATCATTATTATTGTTACTTTATTATTTAAAGAAATTAATGAATAATTATTTATAATTTATTGATGTTATAAACAGTTTAAATGATATTGTCCGCTTTGGTGCCTTTTGCTGCCAACCTCACAGTTTTAAAACGCGATTTAAGTTAAGGCCTTCTGGGCCCTACTTATATATAAGCTTAGTGGATTCTCCGAGAGCGATATGAGATATTCATTCCTAATACACCCCCTCATCACGATCGTGTTGATAACGTGTTATAAATAGCTTGAATGATATTCTCCACTTTGGTACCATTTACGGTCAACCTCACGGCTTTAAAACGCATCATTCAAGTTAAGGCATTCAAAGCCCTACTTATATACAAGCTCAATGGATCCTCCGAGAGCGATGTGACATATTCATTCCTAACAGTTGATTAGTTTAATAATAATTTTAATAATTATAGATTATATTTTTATTATTTAAAATTCCAAGTATTCAGGAAGGAATTTTGATGAGATTTAAACTAGAAGACAATCTATCAAATTTCTCATCACTCCAATTTTCAGATGATACTCTTTGTTTTCTTCCAAGTGATGAGAGTGTCATCCCAAACCTGATCCACGTATTAAAATGCTTTGAACTTATCCCGGGTCTAAAGATTAACTATAACACGAGCTTACTTATAGGCATCAACATGGCTATATTGGCTATATATATTGAGGACTTACCCGTGAAATACTTAGGGGTTCCCCTTTGTGCTAAACGATTAAATGAAGCAAGTTGGGATCCGCTAATTGCGAAGTTCAAATTATGACTATCAAAGTGAAAAGGGAATTGTCTTTCTTACACACGTCGTGTCATTCTGATTAAATATGTACTCTCCTCCCTCCCTTTCTATTTAATGTCTCTTTTCAAGATGCATGAGGTTGTCAACTTGAAATTAATTTGTTTAATGCAGAACTTTCTTCGACGAGGGGACATGGAAAAATTTGGGGATATTCAAATTTAGTTGGGACACAATAAATTTGCTGAGGAACATGGGAGGTTTATTTATTCGTTATTTCAAACTAATCAATCGTAGTCTCTTACTGAAATGGTTATGAAAATTGAGAACGTGTAATCATTAATCTTTGTGGTTTATCTCTTGTGCTGAATTTTGGGCTTCTCAACATGTTGTGATGTGTTAATTCGAAAAGATCGAAGCTCTCTCCAATATGGTCCGGGGTGGTTATTTCGAGCAACAATAACGACATGTTTTGGGCTGTTTTTAACTCAAATTGCAAGGTTACTATCAGTAATGGAAGGTGCACATCTTTTTGGTTCGAAAAATGAACGGTAAAAAATTCATTTCAAATTTTATTCCCTAATCTTTTCATCTTTTGCCAAGGGAAAATTGCAACTGTGCAACAAGGTTGCATATTTATCTTTGGCAATGACCCATACAACAGGCCCTTCTAGAGATGTAGACTTCGTATCTCAAAATGGGAACAATGCAACCAACTACGTAATTGGATTAGGATGACCTGCGCTTCTCTTTTTTCCAATTTCATGTATGCTCGGCATTTGGAAAGCAACGGGAAGAAAATGATGGGCTACCTCTGCTACATCTTCCAATCATGCCTAATGTTAACTCTTGGAGTCTAGCACCAAACAAGGAGTTCTCGGTAAGGAAATTTTGCATGATGTACTATCAATCGCACCATTGGACAACTCCATGCGTGAATTTCAACATCATTAAATGAGTGTGCAATTAAAAATCAGATTTTTTGGCTGGGTAGTTTTCCACGATCAATTACCACCTAATTTATTCCTCTTCAAAAGAGGATTAGAGTGACTAATGATGACTTTTGCCCATTTTGCGCGAACCCAGAAAGTGTGGCACATATTTAGATGTTTTACGGTTAAAGTATTGAAGTGTGGTGACACACTTTTAAGTGGTTAAGCATAAACTTTACAATTCAATTATCAACAGCGAATTTTGTCACTCAATGACAAAGCTACTTCAAACCCACAATATGCATGGACTTTGGGACGAGTTTGTGGCTTACTATTGCCTAGTATATATGAAAACGGCACAACTCCTTCGTCTTCTACGGAATTCTCCTGAGTGGTGAGTCTTTTAACGCAAGCTTGTATTTATGTTGGTCTTTTTTCCCTTGTAAGAAAATTCATGTCAACTTTTTCATCTCGGATGCTTTAAATTACCCAAGACTGCTTCTTTTGTAACCAATTATGTTGATCTCACCTTCAGATTGGCATTGGACTTTTTCATAATCAATATATAATTTTGTCCGTCTAAGGATGTCAATTAATCAAGGCTGCAAACTTAGTTGGGATGTTCGAGACTGGCTCTCCTTATTCGCTATTTTTCATAAAAAAAAGTTATTTAAATTAATATAAGTAACTGTTAAAGTATCGATTGCGTTGTATTATTTTAATTTCATATTAATCATCTAATACGAAAAATATTAAAATTTGATTTTTTTGTTAAATAATAATAAGAGTAATTGTTATTTTATTTATGTTGGTCTTTTTTCACTTGTAGTAAAATTCATGTTAACTTTTCCATCTCGGATGTTTTAATTGATCTAAGACTACATCTTTTGTAATAATCGAATGTCCTTTTCTCGAATTGATAGAGCTCTTGTCTCGGGGGAAATTCTTGAGCTTTGGCCTAACCAATCTATCTCGATTGTAGACACGACGTTATCGAATCACTTTCTGATTTTACCTCGGCAGCAGGTCCAAAACCTTTCAGATCGCTAAATCTTTGGTGGGATAAGGCTTATTTCTTACTTTTCATTCGTTCGAAATGGGAAATCATTTGCACGACCTACGCTCAGGTCAATATCACACTCAAATTAGCTAAACTAGCTTCGACAATTCAACCATGGCATTTTGAGAACTTCGGAAATCTGAACAACACGATCTCATATTTGGAATCTAAAATTTTGGCACTTGCCTCCAGCAATGTCCCAGGACCCCTCTTAGTAATGCAGAATTTGAAGCTTGACAGCCTCTATTCTTCTCTTCAGGTCGCGCTATTTTTGAAAAATTGAGGCACCAACAATCCCGCATCAATTGGACTATGCTAGGGGATAAAAATACTTCTTTTTTCCATCTAACAGCTTCAACAAGGTACTGTAACAATAAAATCTCTCAATTGGATGTTGGGGGTCAAATTGTCAATGACCCATGGGCCATTTCGTTGGAAATCCGCAACTATTATGAACGTCTCTTCAAAGAGAATCCAGAGGTACCCTTTTCTCTTCAAAATTTCCAGTTTTTTAATGTTACTATTGATCAAAATTTATCCCTAATTGCCCCTTTTACGTTGGATGAGGTTTGGAATTTCATTTGCGCATGTAGAGAGAATAAATCTCCAGGTTTGGAGGGATTCAATTTCTTCTTTTACAAACGTTTCCTGAATGACTTAAAGGTTGAAATTATGTTGATTGTTGATCATTTCCATGCCACCACGTGACTGCCTGACTCATTGAAAACCTCCTTTACCTTACTTATTCCTAAAGTGCCAGGTTCCTACTCTTTACACAAATTTATACCAATCTCTCTTATACATGGGGTCTACAAAATTGTTGCCAAAATGCTTGCTATTCATTTGTAAACTGTGTTACCTTCTTTGATTTCTAGTAATCAGTTTACATTTATCAAAGGAAGGAGTATCCATGATTGCTCTTTTTTTACTTCCGAGGTTATTTACAGTTTACAGGCTAGTCGGAAATCGTGTCTTGTGTTGAAATTAGATTTCTACAAGGCTTTCAATAGTATCTCTTGGAACTATATTGATGTAGTACTTCATAGAATGGGCTTCGACAAAAAATGGATTTCATGGTTATCTGATTACCGGATGAACTCGACTACCTCTATTCTTAACAATGGCAAACCTGTTCTCCGATCAAAATCAAGTGAGGCGTGGAACAAGGAGATCCGTTAGCTCTTTTCATTTTTGTGCTAGTTGTAGAGGGCTTGAAACAGCTTCTTGACTGTAGTATCTGAAAATATGTGTTACCTAGATTCAAACTGGAGAAATCTTTACCAGATATCTCATTACTTCAATTCGCAGATGACACCATTTATTTTCTACCGGTGGACGAGTCAATCATACTGAAATTCATTCAGATCTTGAGGTGCTTTGAATTAATTTCCGGGCTTCAGATTAACTACAATAAGAGTTCTCTTTTGGGAATTCATGTTAGTGAAATTTCCTTAGACTCCTACACGAATCTGTTTGGTTGTTGAGTAGAGAAATTTCCAATCAGCTATCTAGGCGTGCCACTTAGCCTGAGGCAGCCCCCCGTCACTTCATGGGATCCCTTGATTGCGAAATTCAAGTCTCGGCTAACTAATTAGAAGGGAAGCTCTCTCTCATATGCCAGAAGAACCACTCTAATAAAATAGGTATTATCCTCCCTCCCAATTTATTTATTATCCACTTTTCGCATTCCGGATTTCATCATTAGAATTTCGAATCGTCTAATACATAATTTTTTGTGGCGAGGTGATTCTAATACGAATGGCATGTGTAAAGTAAGTTGGAGCACAATTAGTTTACCATTACACCTAGGCGGACTCTACATTCGCGACTTGAAAGTTGTTAATGCTAGCTTGCTCTTCAAGTGGATTTGGAAATATTCGAGCCCAACATGGACTCCCTTTGGTACGTTTATTATGTACAGCGGTATAGGTTCAATTCTTGGTATTGGTTGTTAGGCAGAGATCGTAATTCTATCTCCCCTATGTGGTGTGGTATTTTAAAATGTTGAGCTAACGAAAGCAATTGGGAACTTTTCTCTTCCCATGTGCGTGTATTTGTTGGCAACAGAAAAAGTGGTAGCTTCTGGCATGATAATTGGACCTCCTCCGTGTCACTTATGTCTCTCTTCCCGGACGTTTTTTCCATTTGCAACATGAAGTCATCGACGATCGAAGTTGGGTGTTTCTTTCTATTCACAAATCAGCGTCAATGTCATCCCTTTTGGAAACGTAGCTTGCGCATTACAAATTAGCAATGTTGCATGGAATTAAGGGTTTTAATCTCCACATCTTGTCCATCACTTTTCCAGAACTCGGGAGACAGAATTCTGTCCTTCTTGCCAAGCGCTGACCGTTTTTGTTGGGATATTGGCATTCACAATGTGTACTCTGCAGTGCCATATTGTTGACAAGTGTAATTTTTGTCACCCCGGTATCGGACTTTTTTACAAATCCGGGCTTTCTACTTGTAACGCATACTCTATGGCTCTTATTTTGTGAACCATTTTAATTTAATGAAAAGAGGGGTGTGTGTTTTGTAGACAAGCGGATACATCAACCTAGTTGGGACGTTCGCTTTGAAATTTTCATCCAACCCAATCATTTTTCTTCCTAAGGAACACATCGTTCCTCCGGGGGTTTTTAAAAAAAAAGTATTGAATATGTTGTATTATTTTAATTTCATATTAATCATCTAATACGATATATTAAAATTTGAATTTATTTTGTTAAATAATAATAAGAATATAATGTTTTTCAAGAGTAATATAATAAAAATAAATTTTTTGAAAAAAAGAATTTTTTTTAAATAGAAAAATAGAGTAATTATTTGGAGTGAAGAACTTTATAAATGAGGGAAATATTGTAAAAATAGAGTTCAGAGAAGATTGTATAAAGTTATGGATTGAAGATTGCCTTACAACAAAAGTTAAATTCGGTCCTTAATTATTAGATTAGCCTTTTAGTTTGATGGTTTCATGTCAATATACCAAATCTACCAAGACGGTTGAATTATCAAAATTACATTTGACATGACATACAACTTTTATCTAAATTTTTATGAAGATCCTCACCCTTTAAGTTAAAAAAGTCAAACTAAAATAGCATTTTTTAAAATAAAATACATGTCTAGTTTGAAGCTGGAATGGATGTATAGCGAAGGTCGGAAGATGATTTCTCATATGACTAAAATGATCTCCACCGGGGAAAAAAATCCTCTGTCCCCAATTATATGTCCCCATCCCTGTTCCCCATTCAAAGATTGTCAAGTTTCAATTTTTATTATATTTTAATAGATATTTATTTCTCTCTCATATTTTTTTTATATTTTATCCCATAAAAATTACACTTTGCAGTTTTTGAATGGGTGACAGGGATGGAGACAAGTAATTGGGGATAGATGATTTTTTTCCCTCCACCGGAAGCACAATGTTCTTAGAAGACAATAGTGAATTCATTAGTTGAACAAAGCACACGTTCATAAACAAGTAGAAAAGAGCATTTCATATGTTTGAATCATAAAAATGCGCAATATATAACGACTAGTTGTTTGAGGAAGTCAATAAAAACTGAAATAACAACACGGAAAAGCAAGAGATTCAACCGCCTAATAATACAAGCATAATTCTCCCAAAGCTAATATAATAACCTTTCTGTAATTGAATACGTTCTTTATCGTTGTTCTTCCAAGTCTCTTCTACAACAAACACCAAAAACAAGTCCGTTCTTGCATTTTTACGACCATATATTTTTTATCAAACACTTCTCATTGGAGCTTGTAAATTTGAGGTGAAGCAAGTGGGGAAACTCAATAACTTTAAGATTTAAAGCGTCAATGAGTTTTTGAAATTGCTACCAACAATGGATAACTTTCGAAAAAAGTCAACCTAAAAACACAATAAAAATATCAATTGAATTATATACAAATCAGAAGTAAATTTAAATCTTAATCAATGGATCTAGTATTTTTTTATATACATACAGATTTCTGAAGACGCTGGATTTCGAACCTAAAATCTCACATTTTATGTGTAAATTCTATATTATTAATTTTTTTAGTCGCAGTTACTATTTTAAAAAATGTTTATTATCTATCAAATACTAACCTATCATTAAATTTTAACCTGCAAATTAAACGAAATAATAATCATTTACACGCATATAGGTCCCCACTCTTTGCTGCATTGACAAAATGAATTACCAAAAATAGTACATACAATTAATAATTAATTATTTAAATTATAAACTAACAATTGATACATGAAACAAAAGGTACCCACAAAAAACTTAACTTAGTATACAATGGACATCATGGTCATAAATTACCACAGTAAATGGCAGCTGTTTTCAATGCTAATATTACAACTTCAATGGACCACTCAAATAAAAAAAATCACCTAAAATATTGTCAAATAAAGGTAAAATTAATTAATTTTATTGCCATATATGAACGGTGTATATTATTTCAGTCAGTAAAATTAAATAAATTTGGAATTACAGCTAAGGATGTTGCAGAATATATTAACTTATATATAATTTGTCAATATGTACAGTTAATTTTATTATTATAATATATTTAATTATAATTTATATCAATAAATGGGACACAAATGCTTTTTCATGTATATTATACTCTTGTTCCCAAAAATAATATTAAAACAAAGTCCTAATATTTATAGTCCATTTGATCCCGCCATATGTGTTTTGTGTTTTTAGGATAGTAGCATAAATATTTTTTCTGTGTAGTTATATTATTCGCGCTATTTATAGCCTCTAAACAGAACACACTTTGACCAAATTTATTTCAGATTACAACAAAAACTAAGCGTATTGTTTATTGACTTAAAAGCTTCCACACACTATATATATATATATATATATATATATATATATATATATATATATATATATATATATATATATAAACTCTCGAATTAAGTAATTAATAATTCTAATTCTAATGACTTCAATGTATAATATACAGTGGAAGAAAAATGATTCTCTGTGTACAGAGACAACCTCAATCAGTTATAGCCATCACAATTTTATCATTTATTTATATTTTTTTTTTTTGTCAAATGCATTATTATCCTTCAATTTAGCTCCAAACAACGGATATTAACTTCAACTTACAAAATGATCAATAACCCCTTTCAATTTAGCAAAAATGCACATTTTCGATACCACGTGTCAATTTCTGATTAGAGAGAGAAAAATCAGATTAGTGGTTTTCTTGAAAAATCGAACCAACCAGATTTTGACACTTGGCGTTGACGAAGGGGCTAAGTGGTTTCCATTTGCCAAATTGAAGGGGGTATCTGATCATTTTGCAAGTTGAGGCGATATCCGACTTTTGTTACCAAATTAACAAGGTAACGTTGCATTTGACTTTTTTTTAATGTTTTTGTTTCATATGAATTTTCTATTTTCAACTAAAAGCTAACAATGCGTGATTCAGTGACAAACTAATATGATTTTTATAAGTTAAAATGTACCTTTTCTAAGGTTAGAGAGCATACGTTGAATTGAATTCATATAGCTAACAATGTATATGATTCAATAAAAAAATCACGTTGAAACAGAATTTAATTGCGTACATTAATGTGGATAAGTACTGATATATAATGAATTTCATCTTTTCAACACGTTGGTGTCATAAAAGTAAACAAGAAAAGAAAGCAATAGAAGAAAAAAAGAAAACAGGTTTTGTGTGTAAATTTTGATGAGTAATGATTATAATGCCATGACATTGTTGGCATCAAAGTACTCTAAAGTTGATGTTACATAGTACATTTTTAATAAAAAAAAAAAGACTTTGACCGTTTAGCATGCAATATATTACGTTAGCATTTGACTTAACTTTTTGGCAAATGATAATTAATTGTAAGAAAGTATATGAAAATTGAAGCCCTAATATCAAGAAAGGTTAAACGTGCATGAAAGCAAGAAATCAAACAACAACAACACATAAATTTCAATTTCAATTCTTTTTATTGTGTTTCTCTCTCTTTCTCATGGTAATTGAGTTTTGATTGCAAAGCTAGAGTGAGAAAGAGATATTACTGAGGCTGTTGCTGCCTCTCTGCTAAGGCTACTGCTGCTGTTTCTGCAATAGCTACTGCAACACAAGACCAATTTCATTTAATCACTTTTTATTTTATTATATTATTGCTTAATTATTTATAATAATTTCGAATATTAAGTGTGAGACAATACGTATGTATTTCCTGTGATCTTTTGAAAAGATATTATTCATATCTCATCAGATTTGCCTTGAATTCTACCATTTGGAATCATCCTTTCAGTTAATTTATTTTTTATTTCAAAAATCTTGCATGGAATAATGTGAATTGCAAAAACCTGTGTAAATAATGCTCGTACATTTATTAACTTATAAAATTAAAAGTTTAGTTAATAGGCAAGTCTCGATTATAGATTTTATATTTGTGCTGATATTTTCTCACAGCAAACACTAATGTTACTTGGCTTAAAGAGCGGGAGTGGTATAGGTTTACTCTATTATATGTTGAAGTTTAATGAGTAAATGAGGTTGTTTTTTTTTTTTTTTGAAAACCTGAGTAAATGAGGTTGTTAGAAGTGATTGACTTTTAAGTCGCAGCAACTTTGATATCATGTAATATTTTCATAGTTTCAGAAGTTTATGACTTTTAATCGCTATTTTTGTAGTTGCTTTTATATAATTGCTTACTTTCTCACACACGCGAATGAATAGGTCTTGAAGCAGTTTTAACATACATGCATTTTATCATATGTCGGAATTCGATCAACAAATAAAATGTAAACGTTTAAAATTAAATAACTTTAATATCACGTAGAACCAAATAACCCAAAAGTAAAGTATCAATTCCATATTTTATATTATTAACAATGGTTGACATTCATTAATTAATTAAATGACATATTTTTTTATTTAATGATTTAATTTATTACATAGACTTTATATGAATACATTTATATGCATATTACATATTATAATTCCACAAGTGAATAAAAGAAGGAGAGAAGCATAAATAAATTATTCATTCCAAAACCTTAGTAACATCAAAATCAATCTTTCACATCAAATATTCAATTTTAGATAAATTCATTGGACAAAAACAACAAAATTCTGTCTTCAATAAAAGAAAAATAATATTAAACACTACTACAATCACAAGAAAATTTTCAGTTTCCAAAACAAGACCAGTTATGTCAACATTAACCTCTGGAAAATAATATCAAATATAGATTTCTTCATTTATTCAACCAACATGGTCCAAGTGCAATTTAAGTGCACTTCAATTCTTTCATATCCCCCTCACCAATTTCATGAAATGTAACATCATCATCTTCACTAAATTCAACTTCCAATTTCCAACAAAATTACAAAATTTCATAACCTAACCCATAGTTTTTTACATATGAACCAAAAAACCCAAAAATTTAAATTAAGTAGTCAATATTTTTTGTTTGCATTAATTCAGTTGATTCTGAATTCAATCCAGAAATTGCTAATTTATAGTCATTTTCATCATTCAAAAAGACTCGAGCATGACTCATGTCGTTTTTGCATGCACAAAAAAAGCTCATTATATAAAAATTTAAGTAGTTGATGCTTTTTTTATACCAATACTGTTGAGGATGAATTTGAACCGCGAAATTGTTAAAAATTAACTAATAACCATTTTCATCGTTCAAAAACTCTAACATAACCCATATCGATTGTTGTTTACATGAATAAAAACACTCAATAAATAAAAATTAAGCAGTTAATATTTTTCTTTGCACCAATGAGGTTGGGTCTAAATTTGAACCGCGAAATTGCTAAAAACTATCTAATAGTCATTTTCACCATTCAGAAGACTACCACCCATATATTGTTCGTTTTTACATGCACAAAAAAAATCATCATTAGCCTAGCTAGAACTAAAAATTAAATAGTTAACATTATCTTTGAACTAGTACGCTTCTAAATTGGAGCTGTTCTATAAACTTCTAACAACTAACTAATAACCATTTGCACCATATAAAAGACTCGAACCTTACACATTCCTAATAACTCTTATCATCATACGAAAAAACTTGAACTTGATACATTGCTTAAACCGAAAGAGCTCTTGATCAGTTCTTCACGGGAAGAAACTCGATAAACTGTGGTTGAGTGGAGCTGGCATTGAAGGATGAATATGATGCATCGGTCTGGTCATTATCATTAATGGAATGTTTAGCCTCATTAATAGCATTACTACGTAGAGGAAAGAGTTGAAGAGTTTGAAATTCCCCACATCCATTGTTTTCTTCATCTTGTTGTTGATTGAATTGTGTGTAGTAATTAGGAGCAACGAAGAAATTAGTGGCCTTAATGAGCATTGGGTCCATTGTTGTTATTGAATTTGTCTTTGTCTTTGCCTTTGCTGAATCTGAAATTAGGGCTGAAGAAGAAGTAGAAGTAGTTGAAGTGTTGCAGAGTGTTGCAGAGGTTGTGTTAATTAGGTGAGGTGGACAAGACAACTGCATCATCTGCTGCCACGTGGCATTCCTATCAATAAAGTTCTTTCTGTTTTGGAATTCCATTTCGTCCAATTGATACCACCCTTCCCTACATTCTGTCACATTATTATTATTTCCTCCTGCTTTTGCTGCTGCTGCCCTTTGTGTTGATTCCTGACATTAATTCAATCCATGCAAATATACAATTTGTCAATTCTCTATGTAAATGCAATTAACCATATGTACAACATCTATAACACGTCTAGACATGTCTATAACCCGAATGATATGACACAATTATGACACGATAACTCGAAATGACATGTTATATAACACTTAACTTATTAGCTGATTATAATGTTCTTGTTTGAGTTTAGACCATAATGATCAACTGCAAATTAATTTGGTTAGGTTAGTTTAGAACATGGGAGAATATGTATTTTAGTTCTGTGGTCAAATTTATATGAAAATGACGAGATAAGGAATAAAATTACAACATGACAACACGAACTAAGACCTTAGATTATATCACAACGATTAACTCACAAAGGAACAACTAATTTAAAATAAAAACAATGTAAATGAAGTTAATCGGAAAAAATGTGTTGTAGAGGCTGGAATCCAATAAAATTACGTAGAGACAATTATTTGACTGCTATGGAGGCTAGAATTGTAGTTTTGGCATAACAAAGTAACCCTATATCGAGGAACATTAAAAGGGTAGCTAAATATAACGAGCACAAAATCCAAAAGGCAAAAGGAAAGAAGAATTTGATAACACCTAACCGCAGACCCGACAGAAAGGAAGAAATGCAGCTTTTGCAACACTTTTCATTTCCCAACATATACAAAGTTATTGTTTCTACTTCTTTCCCTATACTTTTGAACTTTCAATTTTGATTCCTTATATTTTTAAAAAAAATATATAAACAAAAAGAATATACTTTTAATCATAAGCTAATAATCAAAGCTTAGATGCTAATTTAATTAGATTTAAAGAAAGAAAGAAAGACAAAAAGAAAAGACCTCTGGTAGTGTACTGCAGTTAGTAGAGATAGCCCAGTTCTTGATCTGTTCATTTCCTCCTGTTTTCAAATCAAAAAACAAAATAAAGATTACAACTTTTCACACAAAAAATTCCACATTTCATTAAAAAAACATCTTTTAATTCATGATTCTTGTTTACCTGATTCTTTTCTTTCAAACATTTCAAAGTCAAGCTGTTGATGTTGTTGTTGTTGTAGTTGTTGATGTTGTTGTTCGTTGTCTGAAGTGATAGATGATTCCATTTGTCGGCGGCGTTTTTGCCTTTCCCTGGCCTTGTGATTCTGAAACCAGTAAAAGACATTCTTCCCTTCGATCTTCCCATATTTTCTGAGTTGTGCTGTTATATGTTGAATTTGTTCCGTTGATGGAGTTCTTGTCCCTCTTCGGTACAATTCTTCAAGTGTTCTTAATTGTTCGGGTGTTGGGTTCCATCTCGAACTCACTACAACTTGTTGTGTATGAAAATCTCTCTTGCTTTGATCTGCCATGTTCGCTGCAAATCATATAATAGAAAGTATAGCCTAACCATACTCATAGACTATAACATGGTATAGATAACAAAAATTAAGAAACAAAGCTTACCCAGATGGTGATTAAGCGAGAAAATATCGTTCCCATGGAGACGGCTAAGTCTAGGAGGGCTAGTGTTGGAAGGAGCCATTGGTGTTTTTGGCATCAAAGGTCGAAGCTTTCTTCCATTAAACGATTCGGGTATGCTAAACTCACCGCCATCACTACAACCCATCATCCACATTTTTATGAAGAAAAGGAAATTAAATTTCAAAAGAAGAAGGTTAAATCTTGAGTGAAATAAGAAGATAAAGAGAACGGAGTTTTGGGTTGAATAAGAACAAGAAAGGAATGAAAGAGAGGTGAAATGAAGAAATAGAGTAGGGCTGCCTTTATAACAAAAGTAATGGATGCATTGTTTGTTCATATATAAGGAAATGAATAGCTTTTGAAAGTATAACAATAAAAGATGGTACTAGTTTTGGTATAGAGTATATTTTTACTAGTAACTGTATTAAAGGTCGAATGAAAACTAATAGGATGGTCTTTTTATCTTATTTTTCATTCAATGCAGTTCCATACTATGCAGTTGTATAAACCGAAATAAGTTCAGCTCAATTATATACATATATACTTATAAATTGAAAAGAACAGAGCATGACACATTAAATTACTCCACGAAAAACTTACCCTGATAGTATTTTGATAAAACATCAAGACAAAGTTGAAATAGAGTAGTTAGTTTTGTGTAATTTTATTTTAATTTGTATTTTATAGAGAATAGCAAAGAGATGGGGATTGATCACTCTACATACAGAATAGGCAGATCTCTGCAATTTCCTAGCTATAATATCAACAGCGAAATTGATAAAGAAATAAAAATAAAAGAAAAATGGAATGTATGGTAATGTACATGTTGGTTTTTTATGGAACAGCAAAAAAGTGAGTAAGACATGAGGTTGACTAGGCTATTCTAAGCAAACAATATGCTTTTTTTTTTTTAAATAATATTATAAATGTAAATTATTTTATTAGGGTTCAACCTAAATGGTACCTTTAGTCAACATTTTTTTATCTTGAACACGTATGAAGTTTTGTGTATTTTTGTTAAAGCTGATTGGTGTTGAATTCAGAACCTCAGGCTTATGTCCAATTCATCCTTCTATAATTTAACTTTTACTGATACCCAAAGTGATAATTTAAACTGAATTTGGTAAATTGAAAAGTTCACACATCAAATATTTCAAAGTCATATTAATAGAGATGATGTCAACTATTATATAGATTTAATATCTCCAATTCAACGTGAAAAGCAAAAATAATTTTTATTTTAGTAGAAAAACATAAAGTAAAAAATTAAAAAAATCAATTAGTTTATTGTTCCGTTAAATTAAAATTCATTTCCACTAGACATGCTTGGCCCTCCAAGCTTGATCAACTCATCCGAACCCACAACATTCAAAATTTTATTCAACCTTGCCCGAACCCATGAAAGCACGCAATGCATGTGTGATTACTTTGGAAGTAGTCTCAAATCACATGTGTTGGCCCGGCCGCACTTTTTGTATATTATTATTATTATTATTATTATTATTATTATTATTATTATTATTATTATTATTATTTATTTATTTATTTATTTATTTATTTATTTATTTGTTGAGTCCAGATATGTAAATATTAGTAGTTAAAAACCGTTATTTTATTAAAATGAGGAGGACAACGCCATCCTCTCAAGCTTTACTACTAGTTAAAAACTGTTTTTTAACATATATAATTATAAATTTTAATTTAATATTATTGAGATATAATATACGTGTGAAGTATTTATAATTTACTGAATTTTATATTAAAATCTAGTTTAAATTTTTGGATGGGTAAACCCGAACCCAACACAAGCTCTGAATCATTTACGTAGGTTATAATGAGTTTGGGAAGAGCATTTGCTTCCAGGTTGGAGTTTAACTCGTGTGCGTCCTCCTTTCCATAGGATCCATTTACGCGGTATCAGGCCTCTTATACCAGGTCATATAAGGTCTTCATGTCATTGTTTTATATATGATAAATCTTCTTATACTGGGTATAAGGCCTTCGAACAATGGTTTTTGTGGGTATTTCAAAAGTAACTACGAAAATAAATGGAAAATAAGTTGTATAAAGGCCTTTTACGACTCTTATTTTAGATATAAGAGCTTTATATACCAAGTATAAGTCATTCATAAAAAAAGTAGGGAAAACTGGTATAAGGTGTCTTATACCGGGTATAAGAAAATATTAGGTTAAAAAAAATATGAAAACATTTTTCACACAAAAAGAATTACAAAATTTTTTTTACGTAGAAGCATAAAATATGATTTTTTTATATAAAGGCAAAAATAATTTTTTTATATTTCCTTTTTCAAGAACCTCACAAGGTAGGACAGTTGGCTCAAAGATATAAAGTTACACTAGTTTCTTTTGCTTGTATAGCATGAAAAAAGGGCTAATTAGAAGGGGCCGCGAAGAAAAATTTACATGGAGAATTATAAGGAATGCTAATTAATTAGATTTAATTGTAATTTTATTCAAAACAACATATATTAGTAATATTGTCTTGTTATATTTTTCAATTTAAACTTATACGTTGAATTACACTTTTATTAACATCCATTTTCTCTCTTAATTAGTTTTGTTGAACCCAAGTTAATAGAAGAGCTGTCAGGATGAGAAGTTTGCAACTTCTAATTCCAAGACCTTCAATTATAAATAGAAGACTTGTGCAGACGTTCAAACTTGGTAAATCACCTCGAATTTCCCTAAGAGCTGAAACTCTGTTCAATACTCCCAACTTTCAGAAATTCCAAATCAAGCAATCAGTAAACATTAATCTGTTTATATCTGTTTGTAATAGAGAGAATAACACTTAAGATTTAACATTGTAAAGGATTCAACATTTGTATAAGTTGAATTCTATGTTCGAAACTTTTATTGAAAGATGAGTGTCAATTAAGGAAAGGTACCTAAACTGAGTTTGAGAGGTAGTTAGAAATGAGGGTATTTTCTATAATCATTTCTACCCGGTATAAAGGTTTCACCGACTAAGGAATGAACGAATCACTAGTGGATTAAAGCTCGGAAAGGAATCTAGGGACTCGATGTAGGCTAGGAGCCGAACCAGGATAAAATCTCAAGTGTAAAAGTTCTAACCTTATTTGTGTGCTTTTATCGCGTTTATCTTAGTTCATCATTTTGTCTATTTCATTCGTTTTGCGTGTAAACCAATCTGAGCTGAGTAAAATACTCTGCAATGATTGAAAATAAACTGTGTTAGCAAAGTTGAACAGTCTATTGTTTTCAACACGATAAACTCAACACGCATCTAAAAACTTAACTTGGAAAAATAATTTTACAAATCTAAAAAAATGAAACCAAGAATTGCAATCTACTCGTTTCATGTGTTCATTATTTTCACTGCCTGTACCACCCTCTACTGTTAAGTTAAGCCGTTTAGGTTTAACAAGTTTGAATTTCATAACTTAAAACGATCATGTCTGTCAAATTATTATTTTATTTGAAACGATTCATTAGAATATTTTGTTCATTTTATTTTTGTCTTTAGATCAAGATCCAAGTCGATATATTTCGACAAAAAAATTGAAAACTAAAATTGGTATAATTCATATTATACGAGTTTGCATTTTGGTACAATGTTCATTATACCAGATATCTTTATACGTGAATTCCGGGTGATATAATGCGTAATATTCGAGTTCTCATTTTGGTATATAATGAACATTATATCAAATACAAACTCGTATAATATGAATTATACCAATTTTAGTTTTCAATTTTCTTGTCAAAAGTATATCGAGTTTGAACTTTTTTAAAAGATAAAAATAAAACGAACAATATATTCTAAATAATCGTTTCGAAAAAATTAATGGTTTGAGAGATATGATCGTTTTAAGTTAAGAAATTCAAATTAACGGTATATATGTCTTTTTACCGGATGACGTATACCGCACACCCTGATTTAATTTTGTGATATGGCTCATAATTGTTTTATTTTGTTTCATAAACTGATAATCAATTACACGATATAGCACAAATTACAAAAATCAAACATGGTGAAACAAAAGACAAAATTATAATGTGGAGGAGCGAGATAGGTATAAAAGAGAGGGAAAAAAGAGAATGTAAGAGAGAAAAGGAAAGGAAAGAAGGTAAATAAGAAAGGACAAAAGCTAAAAAAGAAAAGAGAAGAGAAGAGAAGCGTGGAATTCTGGGAGAAAATAAAAAAGGAGAGTGTATTATTGGGAGTAGCAATTCAATAACGACTTGACGATCATGTGCCGTATCATCTCTCCTTCCTCTCATTTATTGTCTTCTATGTCTCGTGTCTTTCACTCTTATTCTCAATCCGAACTGCCCCCTCCTCTCTTTCTCCCTCTATATTTTTTTTACCCATCTCCTAATTTTTACCCCCTTTTGCATGTAAGTTCATCCGGATGTACCTTCATTCGTGTAAATGGGTTGTGTTGTGTTCATTATCGTGTACTATTTCATGTTGGTTTTCATTTCCGTGTTTGCAAGAGGTTGGATGGGAGAGGTGTTGAAATGTCCTCGTTAAGCTTTTGGGTCAACTTGTCACGCATACTGTACAAGTTAAGAGTTAATTCGTGGTAGGTGTAGAAATGTACCGGTAAGCTTTTAGGTCACTTTGTTACATGTCCCGTAAAATTCTTTTTAGACCGAAAGATAAGAGTTAAATCGTGACAAAGTGTTAGAATTGCCCTCTTTAAGCTTTTGGCTCAGTTGGTTATTTGATGTGCTAGAGGTTCAAGATGAAACTCAATAGGAACTGGAATTTCGGAGTTTTTTATGGTTAAATACAGAGGCTTTT
>CATIWQ010205341.1:0-25074 GCA_949673415.1 Euphorbia schlechtendalii | reverse complement strand
TACAGTGTAGCAAAAAATGATTTGAAGAGCTAAATGCTTCTACCTCTATATTAATTTACACTCACTTTTTGGAAAAGCTTATTTACGGATAAAAATTGATGACCAAACAACTTACCTCAAATACAATATTTTCATTTTTTTGATCAAATGCAAAATTACTTTCTTAAAATTTTCACTTATTTCACCGGTTACTTGCAATTCAATTAATACATATTTCAAAAACTAGAAATATGAGATCCTATGTAAGAATAGGAATTTTTTAAAAATTCATATTTCTAAAAAATTATCACTCGTGAACTTATAAAAATAGCAAAATAGTATTAATAGGATGATTTGAACTAGACTTCCGTCCTTTGTACAGCAGAAACCAAACGAAACTATAATTACTGTTTTAAAAATCTCCGTCTAGGTTCGTTTAGGCTCTATTTTAAGGGTTATCGTCTGGCTACGCCTAGCAGCTAAACCCTACTGACTAACGCCTAAGTCTGCCTAGATCCCGATTCACTTTCGATCGCCCGACTAGCTCTAGCGTTTTTTAAAACACTGTATATAACTCTGCTATGCTTTTTATTTTAAGGGAAAATAAAGTTGACAACCGCCTCATGCATTCAGGTTTTGTTTGACACGTGGTGTAGGTGTCAGGATGCCATCGTGGACGACTGTTAATCGGAAGCTCGGTTTATGAAAAAGTTGTCCTGACACCGACACCATCTATAACTTGTCTATCTTTCCCTTGTCGCAATTTTTGTCATTTTTTCATTTTTCTGTTGATTCGTAATTATGTGATTTTATTAATATGATTAGAAGACATGGTTTTTTAAGATCATTTACGAGCTAGTTATAATCAAAGGTGGAGTGATTAAGCCATATTACTCTACCAATTGAAAATCGGATGCCCTAATATTTTCGCAAACAAATTACACGTTGTAAAACTTATTTATATTTAAATTTCATGTGAATGAGGTCTAGACATAATAGTTAAAATGAAAATTGTAAATTTTAAAGATCTCTCAGGTTCGAATCACATTCAAAACAGTTTGAGAATGTAAGCTCAAACGAGATAAATTTTTTTAAAAAAAGCTTCATGTAGGGCATCAAAATTAGAATGGTTTTAGATGGTACCACCTTCAAAGTGTAAAATTTCCGGATAAAATTTTCCAATGTTAAGTAATGTTTTAAAAATCACTAGACGCTTGTCGAATGGAAAGCGCATCCGAAATTTAGATGGGAATTAATTGAAACCTAGACGGAATTAATCAAATTTGTGATTTTTTTTATGTTTTACTAGTTATTAAATATATTAAAATTATAATTTCAGTTAAAATATAAATTATAATATAAAATATAATGATAAAAATGATAAAAATTTTAAAAAATGTGAATATTTGTTAATATATATGATAAAATCACTAAAATATATTTTTAAGCTCTTTTATTTGATATATAATATTTGAAAGTTCATATTTTTTTTATGGCTTGGACCAACATTGTTTCCCGTTCGAAACCCAAAATGAGAAATCTATTCCGAGAATATTTTTATGTGTATTGTTTTACAAACTGAGCAATGCTTTGTGGATGAAACACATTGAGCTATAATTATAATGAGTATCAGTATCTTGAATTATTTGTATTTAAGCGGAAAAAATCAGACAAGGCGACGCCTAGACCGATAAATCAAATTAGACGGTGCTTAGGTGGCATAAATTGGCCAAAGACCTAATAACGCCCTAAAAACAAAAAGTAGGTGGTGACCCTCAAATTAACACTTAAACGGGACCTGGATGGTCCTAGGCGGAGAGATTTTTAGGCAACTAAAAGTTTCTCTAAAATTTGTTGTCTCAAAGAATCTCATAAGGTACGTCTAAGCCTGTCCTTTATGAGATGAGTTTAGACAATTTTTTTATAAATATGGAATTTTGAAGAAGTTGAATTTCATGTGTAAGACCTCTCTCACATCTACTTTAAGAAGTGTATCAATTAAACTGCACGTTTAAAGAAATTAACTAGAGAAAAGCCAAATTTCAAGGAAGCCATCATAATGTCTGAGATGAACATGTTTTTTTATATTAAACCCATCCGATACGACCCAGTTTGAAGTGCATTTGCTTGACATTTTGAGTAAGTGAAACAATTGTCCAGTCTTATGGGCTTCCTTACACAAAAGCAGTATGTTTGCATTCTTTTGCACCATTAAAGGCATATGAAGGCTGGACTATTGTAAATCATTACAGTAACGTTTTACAGAGTAATCATAGTTATGTATTTTAATTTGCAACTTAGTACCACAAAACTATATATCTCATCTATCGTATTGACATCACGTCTCGAATATAGAAAACCCTCCATGAAAGATCAAGATGATCATGATATATATAAACATTTTTTTCTAGAAAATTTTTGACAATTATGAGCCAATATAAAAGCAACCTGCAAGATGCCAAAAGTTTTGACAAGCTGATATTGTCTGTTTAGTTGTTGGTAGGTAGATACAAAATTTACAATCCTTAAATATCCTGGCTATCAGAATATTATGTAAACATAAAAACGAGAATTATCTGTCTCAGTACCCTGCAGTTTCGCAGAAAGACGTATATTCTTATAATCTCAACACTAATCACTAGTTTTAAGCCTCGCCGCTATTATTTACAACATATCAAAAGAACAGTGTCAATAGTTGGTTACTATTAAATGCCGTTTCATTTGAACATCGGCTTCTGTCTTGTCTTGACAAACTGTACGTCTCCGTTTAGAATGGAGCTTATAAATCTCTCTACTTCTTCTACTGTCATTTCTTCCTTCATTGTTGCGAACTTCCCCTTTCGAGGTTTATAAGCCACCAAAAACTTATCCAGTGATTTAAATCCGGATTTGTCAAATGCATTCAAGAATGCTTGCTCCTTGTTGGCATCTAACAGACTATAGGATACTGAATCTGTATTCCGTTGCCTTGAAAATGATTTCTGAGATACCTGAATCAAAAAAGAAAACAAAATTATACCAAAGACCTTTTTTCCCAAGAAATATAATCAAATAATAGAAAATCGACTTACAGAAGATAACAAAGATTCCAACTTTTCTCTTGTTTTTTGAGATCTGAAAGCACCTATGATGCAAACAGGGTTTCTTTCTGTGCAAATATCATCAAAGTTTGATCCCGACAGCAAAGGCACCCTCTTTGCGACATTTTCGTCCTGCTTTCTGGACTGGCTTGATGCCGACTTCTTATTCTTCTTCTCAAACCCAGCAAGTAAGGTACTAAGTTCCTGAATAGCAGAATTCATGTCCTTCACAGAAATCCCCGCTTTTAATATGTGTTTTTCCCCGTTTGATAACCAGCCAACAATAGCTGGAAGTGCATCAACTCCCAATTTCTTCACTGTTGGATCGTTCACATCTTTAACCTAGATCAACATTTACCATAATTACTTGCAAATAGACATAGTTCTCCAAAGAGGAAGATTTTGCTTTTATCATTATAAATTTGCATGAAATTATTAGCACATAGATTATACCCATCAACAAATTTAACAATGCAAGAACAGATTTCCAACAGTTATCTTCAATTTTTTCGATTAAAATGATCTGACAGAGAAAGAATAAATAAAGTTTGGCATACCTGTATATCATTGAAGATGAAGCGTTTACGATACAAGCCACTAAGAACAAGCCAGATTGTGGGAGTATCTTTTTTAGTGGAAAGGAGCACGATTCTCGGTAATGTTTCAGAACTACCAGAAAATGACTCCAAGCGCTTCAGTTCAATACGCTTTGAAAACCTTGGCAAATGATCTTGACAAAAACTTTTCAAAGTCTTAGCAACCAAATCACCATTGTACTCCACCAACGAACCTTTGGGATCTGCTGTGTATGAATAAACAAATATCCTTGGCTTTTGCTTGGGATTTATTTTTAGCTCATTACACAAAGACTTCTCAGTTTCACAATTTATGCTTCCCACCTGCAAAAGGAATTTATGTTAGGGGCATTTTAAGAAATTCATGGAAAATTAAATGATACAATTCGATACTTAAATATGCACCTTCACAGCTCCCCGTAACGATTCAGCAACCTCCTCTATGATTGATTCGTAATAATTACTCCCTCTCGATGAGGGAGAATAGGATAGTAATAGCCAAGTCATACCTTGGTCTACGATATCTTTCTTGAAGACTTGAGAGTTTATGGGCTTGATGCTCTCAGAGAAGCTTCTTGATCCAGATTGAAAACTAGATTGAGACCTGGAAGAACCACCAAATCCACCAAAATCACCCCCGAAAAAATTGGAGAAAACGTCATTCAGGCCAAAACCAAATGAATTTTGAGCACCGGAACCCCCAAAGGAAAATGAAAATGATTTGGAGCCTCCCTGGCCCCCCATATTTTGCCATGCATCTGGTCTAAAGCTAAATCGATTTTGTCCTTGTCCACCGCTTGTGAAATAACTATGTCCACTATCATCACCATAAGAACCAGAACTAAATCCAGGGTTTCCTTTCTCATCTCCATACAGATCGTAATTCTTCCTCTTCTCATCGTCCGATAGGATCTCATATGCTGTCGAGACAAGGAAAAACATACCATAATTAGAACAGCATAATATACTGGCATTCTATTAGATAAAACCAACTACTCATTAAGAAATTGATTGAATTACAAAAAGATGCATCTTCTCAAAAGCAGGAGATATTCCTCAAAGGGAAATTTTAGTTGGGATTGGAAATTTAATAAGGAAAGACAGGGAGAAGTCAAAACCAAAATATATAACCACAATTTCAATTCAAGCTAACCATCAAATGCATAGCGATTATTTCAAAGAGCACTCACCATTATTAATCTCGGCGAACTTCTCTTGAGCACCCTTATTTTTGTTCTTGTCAGGATGGTATTGTAGAGAAAGCCTGCATATGATAACTGAAGCATGATGGGCAGGTAGAAAATACTATAATATAAATGCATATCAACATGTAATTTGCATAGATAAGCACTGTGCACTTTTGTATATCAGTATCTTTTGACAAGAACCATTAGAGATGCTAAACACCAACACAGAACAGGAACACAATGATTACATGGTCAGACTATCCAGGGCCAGGCTGAACGACTCCACAGCTAAATCTATTAACAAGAAACAAAACAGGTTTTAAAGGCTCATGGATGTTGCATATCATGTAAATGCACTAATGACACATGATGCATGTCAAGCATGCAACAAGAAATCATGATGCGCACATATAAAAGTTTTCAGGTCAAATATAGAAGTGCATTACACAGACTATCAGAATATCATGAACTAATTACTTTGGAAGAACAAAAAGGGCATCATTCACTATCACATAGTAGTAGTGATAGCATGCAACCTGAATTTTTTCGTCAGACCAAGCAGGTGACCTCCAAAATAATCATAGTTGATTAGGGTGCGCCTGAGGCATGCCTTAGTGTACTGTGTCTGTGCCTCAAGCACAAGGATATGTGCAGTGTTGTCAGAGGCGTTAGGCACCTCTGAGGCGATAAAAGTACAGTATAGACTAATGTGAAAGGCGACAACAAGGCGGTAGCCTGAGCGAAGTGACGTGATTAGGTTTCTAAAAAATAATAGCACAACTCTTACACCTAACTTACTGAGAAATTAAGTAAATGCAAAACAAATTAAGTCTTAAATAAGCCATCTTTCAGTTATAACAAAAAAAAAAGATCTATACATTCTTCAGTAGAGAATATATAACGAACGAGGGTTTAAAGAATTATTTTTGTAAGGATTAGAGGATAGGAATTCGAAAACCCCGTTCATCAGATTTTGTCATACTTCCTTCCTATTTCAGTATTCTATTATAAGGAGAGAGGTTTTAAGGAAATAAATGAGTATTGGAGCTCAGAAAGTAGTTAATTCCTCATTTAATAAAGGATATCTCCTATTCTATTCCATAAACAGAGATTTCGTCTATTCTATTTCATTTTATTGGGTTCTAATAAGGAAACATGTACAATTGGAAAGTAGAATGTCATTCTTCTATTGATTCTACTTTCCTCTTCTATACAGATTTCTGATTTAATGATCTCCTATTCTAATTTTAAATTGATAACCTATTTTGATTTCCAGGAATTTAATGGACTACTGACAAAATCATCTCCTATTCTATTCAAGCCAGCACCTAGTTACCAGAGGCGAGCACCTGATTGAAGTCGCAATGCTTCAGTCTGCCTGAGGCGCTGCAGGAAAAATTTGCCTGGACTGGTCAACTAGTTGACCAGGCTAGTGCATTTGACATCACTGGATATGCGCATCTGGTTTATCCTGTTCTGTACGAAAATTTTTAAATTCGTAATTTTTATTTGTTTATCAATCGATATGTCAAGCCGTACCTTGTTCACAGAATCTTATGGGTTCGATGAAGAGTCTCAGAACACAGGATACTGACCTAGCAAACAGCTAAAACTTCTTATAAACCCAAGGAAACATCAATCCAAAGTCGCTCTACGAACTATGCTGAGGTCAGGATGCTCTACAAACCAATGTACAGGCTAGCATCTTCAATATTTGGGCTGTTTCAGGCCAAACATTCATAATTCCTCATGCCATGCTATGAAAGTACGCACGCAAGAAATTACAGTCATCTTACTTCTAACTTCTAAGACATTCAGCATCATAGAAAATAAATGCATCTAGAATGGAAACGGACTTTCAGAAAAGAGGCATTATAATATATGAGCAAAATAGAAGGACAAACATACTTGTGGAATGCTTTTTGTATTTCACGTTGACTAGCATTGCGCTCAACACCAAGAACCTGGACAAAGAAACAGGAAAAAGTTGAGCAAAACTAAGATGCAGTCTACATCACACCCATAATGAAATAAGAAATCGGCCATTTTCAGAAACGCAAACACCTTATACTTGATTCAATGTCGAAAAAAAATACAAGGCTGAAATTTCTTTCATGCCGTTTAGTTATATCAATGTTCAAATGCTTAATCATCATTGCTTGGCGCAAATAGCTACAGTAGAAGCATTGAGACTAGTTGGCAAGAATGTTTCATTACAAGAAGACTTATATTCTATTCGTAAAGTTCATCATAATGCCATGTCTTGTGTTGAGGTACTTCCTGGGTAAAGTCAAAGCTCTGATATCTCAACACATATTCATACATCCTCATCGCAATAAATTTTTTTCCTAAGGCATATATGCAACTCATTTGGCATTATTTATCAATTTCATATTGATCGATAAAAAACCCTAACTGAAAACATGATCTCACCGAAAGGGCTACACCTATCACTTATGACATCAAAGCATTTCTTTATTCACACCAAGCAGTCTAGCACCCAAAAGATAAAAATTTACAATGATATAACACAGAAACAGTTTAAAAATTGGTACAAAAACCAACAGGTCATAGAGAGCATAGCAACCTGTTAATAATACGAGTTAGATTAAAAAATAATAGAAGAAGCAAGAGATCGATAATCAAAGAAATGCGGCAAACCGGGAACTGCAAACTATAGAAAAGAATTATAATTTGTTTGAATGAAATGAATAAAACCTCAAGATTCTCACCTTATATGGGTCGGTGTTTTTTGCGGCGCTTGTGAAGAGAAACAGAGACAAGACGACGATAATCGAGAATGTAAAGCGCATTATCATCTCTGAGAATCCACAACGCGAGATTTATTTCGGTTAAATGTGAAAAATTCGTAATCAGCGAAAGATATTCAATTACAATATAAAAAGTAATGAAATGAAAGAGAGCGCTTTAAATAGTTTGGAATTTGATGAAGAAACTCCAGATCCTTCTGGTGTTTAAGGCCGTTTGGTACACGTGGCAACTTGAGACATCCCCACGCCAACTGACCAATGGGATTGCTTCTTAAATTATTCATTCCTTTATTTGGCAAGACATAATTACAGTTCGCTTATTGGAAGCAATTTAGACCATGTTAAAGCAATTTAGACATGTTGTTTTACATTATAATTTAATTAAATTAAGATAAGTTTAGTTTAATTAAGTTAGATTCGTTATATGCAATTATAATTATATTAAAATAAATTTAATTCAATTAAGTTAAGTTTAATTCAATTAAATTTAATTAAGTTAAATTCAACTTTCAGAAATTAAGGAGAATAGATCGTTGTACTAGTGAATATAAATTAAATTGAACCATTTTTAAGGGTCAAAGTGCATTAACAAATAAACCATTCCAAGAAATTGAAGGGAAATCAAGATGACACTTGATCAACACACCATATTCAGGCATGGGTGCAGTTTTCTTTTATCTTAGATTAAGAATTCTTTACTTTTTCAATTGAATATTAAAACATGTGATCGAGGTCTTGATCTAATGATTAAAATTGAATTGTGATCTCTGAAAGTCTTATGTTCAAATCACATCGATAATGATTTCAAAATTTTTCTTTCTATTTTAATGTAAATCCAAATTAGATAAAAAAAATTCAAAAAAAAATTGGAATAGTGAAAGATACATTTTTCAACGAATATACAAAAATTTTTTTTCACTATAGTAATAGAGTCATAACATGTTAATTGATAAATAAAATTGATACAAAATTATGTATAAAACACATTAATTGGGATGCAAGTAGTTATTTTCATAATTGAGGGGTTTAAGATATTTATCCTAAATATACGATAGGAATCATTATTCATATCTAGCTCGTCGTTACTGTAGGTTATGTTGATTTTATTTTTAATCAATAACAAAGTAAACCTGACTTTGCCTCCTATCACCGTTAAATCAATTATTACCTCGTTGATTTAATAGTGATAAGAGACAAAGTAATAGTGACTTTGTTTTTAACAAAGTCATCATAAAATTTATCTTATCATATTACAAGGAAGTAGTCTAATCCAACGATACATACATGAACGCAGAGTGTGTATACATATATAAAGGCAAAATAAATTTTACGGTGACTTTATAAAAATAAAATCTCTATTACTTTTCCTTTTATTAACATCAGATCAATAATGTGATGATTGATAAAAAATAATAAAAGGTAAAGTAAGATTTACATCAAAGTCAGTATAATCCATGCTGGAAGGTAATAATACCACAGAAAGTTATCTTTATATCTAATGTCTATATTTTTTCGGAAGTCAAACTAATGTTGTTTCACTATATTCTCATTAATTCCAATTAACGATAACTCACTTTTTTTATTTAATCTTTTTCTTTGTTATATGCTTAAAAAATCAATGGCCATATTGTCCTCTAAACCACAATGCTTTCGACGTGTGGATATCTTGTAATTACTTGTTCTTGTTGTGCACCTTCAATGACTATGAATGATTGTAATCAACTTCTTGATCAATACGAAAAGAAGAAATTAAAGTAAGTTTGGCATGCCTAAGTTAACCTAGTTGGGAAAATTGTATTAATTTACTCATTAAGCATAAGTAAACTACTCTCACTTCAAAGAGTAGATTACAAACGTGGACACATATAAAAGTTTGAAAAGTTAAACTAGTAATAAAATAACATGTGTCATGTATTTTAAGAAATTGCAAATATGAGTTTTATTTCTCACGTTACTATCTCTCAAATCTAACAAACTTTTTAAATTTCAAATTACGTAAACATGTAAATTCATTATTCCAATTTGTACAAAACATTCTTAATTGTTAAAACCTTTCATCCTTCAAAGTAGAAGACCCGATCTGAGAAACTCACATTTTTTACAATAATATAAAAACCCCAATACTAAAATTCATAAATTCTACTCTAATTAAAAGATCCAAGATTTCCCTTCTTAAATGGATATAATCCAACCTAGACTTCTCATTTTATGGTTTTAACTTCAATTTCTACCACCACTGTCACTCCTTTGCAATCGGAGACCGGATTCCACAATGACAACCTCCATGATTGAAATGAGTTTTCTTAACTTGGTTTGAAAAAAGAAAAAAAAAAGGAAGTTGGAGTTTGAAAAGAAGAAGTAAAGAGCCAAATATTGATGAATTGAAGAAATCTGTTGAAGATGATGAAAAGGATATGGGTAGAAAAGAGGGAAGAATTAAACGAAGAAGAGAGAAAAATATACTAGTGAACATATTAATAAGTGTTTTATTATTTTTATTTTCAGAAAATGCACTTGCTTGACTTTGACTTTTCAACTTATATCATATTCTGGGGGTTATGCAATGTACTTTTTCCAACTTAAAAGGAGTCAAAGAATCTATTTAAGCGGACATTAGACTTTTAATGACAAATCAAGGAGGCTATATATGAATTTTACATAACAAAATATAATAATGAAAGTTAAATCAACAAAATTTGATTTGGAAGATTATGCTGTTTATTTTGGGTATAAACATATATCTCTCGATAGACCATGTCTACATTTTAATAGGCATATTTTATTTTTGTCAAATTTGAATATTGAAAGACTTAATTTGATTCATAACTTTTTTGGGTAAATATTTAAAGATGCATTGAAAATGGAATTGGGCTTTGTTGATTGTGTTTGTTGTTGTCCTGCCCAATGTTTAATTGAACTTTACAATTTGTGTTTCAAGAATTTTTATTTCCGCACAGTTAGATATCGTCGAAATGTACGTCATCAAAATCTCTTATTTATATACGGTCGGATAATGTTGAAATATACAACTTCATACATTATGTAAAATCAACTTACATATAGTTAAGTTTGTTGTGAACCCGATTTTATTTGAGGCTACATTATGGAAGTGAGATATGTTGATTGTGTTTGCTATTCTACTCCCTAATGTTTGATTGGATTTTATAGTTTGTGATCTCAAGACTTTTTATTTCCGTACAGTTAAATAAAATCATAATGCACGTCATCGAAATCTCTTATTTATATACAGTCGGATTATGTTGTATACAATTTCATATATTACGCAAAATCAACTTACATGCCCGTTGAGTTTGTTGTTAACCCAATTTTGTTGGAAGCTACATTGAAAATGGAATTGTGATTTGTTGATTGGGTATGTTGTTCGACTCCCTTGATTCGATTTTATAGTTTGCGATCTCAAGACCTTTTATTTCCGTACAGTTAAATAATATCATAATGTATGTCATCGAAATCTCTTATTTATATACGATCGGATTATGTTAAAACATACGATTTCATATATTATGCAAAACCAACATACATGCCGTTGAGTTCGTCATTAAACCGATTTTATTCGCGCCTTTTTTACTTACAAATTCTATCTGTGTCATATACATAAGTTCAATATTTTAATTAAAATTTTTAAAGATTACTATAAATAACTCGTTGGGTGTTATTTGTAGAATAAGAAAGTTGCGTCCGTGCGCTATATAGACCTGGGCACGAGCCCGTTGACCCGCGGAATCCGTCCATGCCCGCTCTTCATGGGATGGGCTTGGATAAGGTGATTGGTGATTAGGCCCGACCCGGCCCGAACCCGAAGCGGCCCGAGTAAAATATATGACGGGCTTGGTTTTAATAATAAAACCCAAACCTGGCCCATCCGGCCCGAAATAATAATTATTATGTCAAAAATATATATTTATTATATACATTTAAAGTAAAAAAAATTATATGGTTGAAAATTTTCATATTTTTTGCTAAAGTTTAACATTTAAACTCAATTTTATGATTTATATTACAAATATATTTGGAATTATTTTTTCACAATTATTTTTTAGTAATAAATTTTAATTTTTTTTAGTTGAAACAATTAACAGTTAGGCCCGCGAGCCGGGCTTGGTTTTGATTATTTTATTAAAGGCCCGGCCCGACCCGAACCCGATGTATTTTTTCATGGGTTTGGGCTGGGCTTGGGCTATTCGTTATTTAGCTAGGCCCGATAAGGCCCGGCCCGGCCCGGCCCGGCCAATGCCCAGGTCTAGCGCTATAGTGAAGATTAAAGTCTGAGGGGGACCAAAATTGAGATTTGACCAGTATAAATAATTATATAGTGAAAATTGTACCAGAAACCCTCGTGCTCGTCGTCCGACCCATTTTCCTTTCATCTTCTCGTTTCTCGTCCATTCTCAGCTTTACTCAATTTCAATTTGCCGATGTTTAAGTCGTTGGATCGCGACCGAACTTTTACTGAAGCTTCGACACAGATTGGTTTCTGACCTGAACGGTTGAATTCTATTCTGGATTTCTAGAGACTAAATTCGTAATTGGACAGACTTTATTCAGCAATCCTTAAACTCTGTTTTGTATTGATTTATCGGCGCAGGTATCGTAACTCCTTGTGCGTTTCAATTCTTCTAGGTTTTTTTCGGGATTTCGTTTGGGGCATTGATGAATTTTATAATTGGTTTCTAGGTTAGGATGAATTCAATTGAATCAATTGGCCTTTTCAAATTAAACTCGATTTTCAGGCCTTTATTTTGGGTATTCTTTATGTCCTATGCTGATTGAATTTGTTGGTGTTGTTTTTGGCGGTGAGAGCCAATTTGATTTCTTTTAGCTCATTTTTCGTATTTGCATTCATCTAATGTCATACGAGTGAATTTACGCTTATTGAATTGTACTATGAATTTGAGCAGTTGGCATTTGATTTTTTTACTCTCATTTTTCTTGTTGTCATTATGAAATACGAGTGATTATAACATGAATTGACTTATGATAGTACTAAGAATGAATCAATTTTCCCTTAAAATTTTAGTGTGAAACTGTGATTGTGCACAGCTGCATTTGACTTTCTCTCAATAAACTGAACCTCTTTCTTATCCTGCTGGTTGATTGAGGCAGGTCATGGAGGGGACTAAATTGATAGCGATTTGCCAGTTGGGTGGCGAGTTTGAGACAGCCAAGGATGGCTCGTTGACCTATCGAGGCGGCGATGCTCACGCCATTGACATAGACGATCAAGTGAAGTTTAATGACTTCAAGACAGAAGTAGCCGAAATGTTTAACTGTAGTGTTAGCAGCATCTCTCTCAAGTACTTTCTCCCTGGCAACAGGAAGACTCTCATTACTATCTCCAACGAGAAGGACCTAAAGCGTATGATAAAATTTCACACAAATTCCGTCACAACTGATATATACGTAATATTAGAAGATATCGTTTTGCCTGATGTCTCAAACTTGCCCGCCAGTAGGTAGTCTTCTTCATGTCTAATTTTAATAATTTGGGCCTGTTTGAAAGTGCTGCCAGAGCTGCTGCCATGTAAAGTTCCACTCACAAACTTTTAAAAGAGCAACATAGTTCAACATTGGATAAAAGATATCAGACTCTTGATATTATTTATTTTGGACCTTTTTGTTGTTTATATCCTCAGCTTTTCCGGACAGCAGCCTTGAAAAGCTTGAAAATGGAGTTTTTCGGTAAAGCAGTATGGGAAAGCAACCCCAAACTGGCCCTCTTTAGTATTGGGATATTTTTTTTTTGCATAACTTTTGCTGTTTTTTATTGTTCTTTTTTATAGATCGAGCAGAACAACTTTGTCAGAAGCTGTGCCTCCCGTCGATGCGCCTCTCACAGTTGTCGATGATACAATGCAATCTGCCATCCAACTCGCTGGACCTCTCGACATTGTAGTCGACACCATCGACGATGCCCAAATCGACCAACCTCTTCACATTTCACCAATGCTTCCTCTTGTCGGTTCTAGCGACGAGAGGCATGCTAAAGGCGCGCAGCAGTGGCAGACTGCAATTACCGGCGTGGGCCAAAGATTCAGCAGCGTTCACGAATTCCGAGAATCGCTGCGTAAATTCGCCATCGCGCACCAGTTTGCGTTTCGGTACAAGAAGAACGATAGCCACCGCGTCACCGTCAAGTGCAAAGCAGAAGGTTGCCCTTGGAGAATCCACGCGTCGAGGCTTTCGACAACTCAGTTGATCTGTATTAAAAAGATGAATCCGTCTCATACTTGCGAAGGTTCTGCCGCAACAACAGGGCATCAGGCAACTCGAAGCTGGGTGGCTAGCATCATCAAGGAGAAGTTGAAAATAAACCCGAATTACAAGCCCAAGGACATTGTGAACGACATTAAGCAAGAATACGGGATCCAACTCAACTATTTTCAGGCATGGCGTGGGAAGGAAATCGCAAAAGAGCAGCTCCAAGGCTCATACAAAGAGGCTTATAATCTGTTACCTTTTTTCTGTGAAAAAATAACCGAAACTAACCCTGGCAGTTTCGCTACTTTCACCACCAAGGAAGACTCGAGTTTCCACCGCCTTTTCGTCTCGTTCCATGCTTCGTTATACGGGTTTCTCCAAGGCTGCAGGCCGCTTCTTTTCCTCGACAGCATTCCATTAAAGTCAAAATATCAAGGAACGTTGTTGACTGCCACGGCTGCCGACGGCGATGATGGTGTGTTTCCTGTCGGTTTCACAGTGGTCGATGCGGAAACCGATGATGACTGGCACTGGTTTTTACTGCAGTTGAAATCCGCTCTTTCAACTTCCTGCCCCATCACTTTCGTGGCAGACAGGCAAAAGGGTTTGAAGGAATCGATCAACGAGATCTTCGAAGGCTCGTACCATTGCTACTGCCTTCGCTACTTAACCGAGGAACTAATTCGAGATTTGAAGGGGCAGTTCTCTCACGAGGTGAAGCGGCTGATGATCGAGGATTTCTACTCCGCTGCCTACGCGCCGAGGCCGGAGGATTTCCAGCGGTGCATCGAGAGCGTCAAAAGCATCTCGCCTGACGCCTACGACTGGATCCTCCAAAGCGAGCCCCAGAATTGGGCCAACGCGTACGTTCAGGGCGCGAGATACAACCACATGACGTCGAATTTCGGGGAACTGTTTTATAGCTGGGCATCGGACGCCCACGAGCTGCCGATCACGCAAATGGTCGACGCGATTCGGGGCAAAATCATGGAACTGATTTACACCCAGCGGGCGGAATCCGACCTTTGGATGACTAGGCTAACCCCGTCGATGGAGGACAAACTCGAGAAAGAGAGCCTAAAAACGGGGTCTTTACAAGTACTACTCTCAGCAGGGAGCACGTTTGAAGTTCGTGGAGACACGGTGGAAGTGGTCGATATCGATCGGTGGGATTGCAGTTGCAAAGGGTGGCAGCTTTCGGGATTACCTTGCTGCCACGCGATCGTGGTCATCGGTTGCATCGGGAGAAGCCCTTACGAGTTTTGTTCGAGATACGTGACGGTCGAGAGCTATAGGTTAACGTATTCGGAGTCGATTCACCCGATGCCGAATGTTGACTGGCCTATTCAGAAAGACACCTCTGAGGTCATCGTGACGGTGACCCCTCCTCCGACCCGCCGCCCGCCTGGCAGGCCTGCGACTAAGCGGTCGGGCCTGCAAGACGTGGTCAAACGGCAGCTCCAGTGTAGTAGATGCAAGGGGTTGGGACATAATAAATCAACGTGCAAAGAAGATGTTTTGTAGAAGGTTAGGTGAAGGAAATAAGGTTGTATACAGTCAGTCGTAGGTTTGGTTCGAGTTTGTTATTCGTTTGCAGTGCTTCTTGCAGTGTACTGTCTAGTTCTAGCTTAATAAAATTTGGTTAAAGATTGTCCAATTCAAGCCTGAGTTTTATTTTTTCAAAATTTTCTGTAGGCTTTAATATGCTCTTACATTTGTCTTTGTTTTTTGTGATACTCTTTTCTGCTGTGTTATGAAAACTCGGAGGAAAGAACAAAATGGTAAGCATATCTAGCTAGTATTGTATAATCAATCGTTTAACAGAAAGGTGAAGCGAAAAATGTTAGAAGTCATTTAATTCATAATTTTTTTTAAACTGTAAATATAATTTTAAATTAAAATGAGAATATAATTTTAAAAAATTATTCAAATTTTGAAATGTAATTCATAAATGTCACGGTTGAATTATAGAAATTTTGAATTAATTAAAATACATCATGCAACAATTTTGATGAGAAAATATTTTTTCCTTTTCATAGAACGTTTGAAATCATAAGCATCATTTTGAAGAAATATAATTCTACAAAAAAAATTTGCAAAATTATATTGAACATGATTTTGTAGTTTACACAAAATATTCGGTGCAATTTTTTATGTTTTTAAATTGAAACTACCTGATAATGACTTATGAGTTAGTATTATATATTTAATATAGTGACTAATATAGTGTTATTTAACATTCTTATAACTTAATTATACATAAAAATTTGAGTAATTTCTAGAAATTTTTATTTTACTACGATTTTTTAAAGTTTTCAACACATTTAAAAATATTTATGCTTCTCGTAAAATTCTAAAATTTATTATTAAGGTATATTGTATTTTTATTATCTAAGCTGCAAAATTTTCGCTCAAAACGGACAAAATTACCCCCTCTTCATCTAATTAAAAATTACAAATTCTTTTTTTACTAATTTTTGAAATCACAAGCACCCTTTTATAAAAAAAAATTTCACAAGGACCTTCTTGTAAAATAACCAGATCATAGGGCATGTTTTACTTTACCCAAAAATAAAAAACAAATCAGCATATAAAGTGCGATGACTATGAAATGTTTCACAAAATTGATATACAATTATGAGAGAGAATTTTAGTAAACACTTCTCACATACCGTCATTACATGAATCAAACATTATCACTTGTTAATATTGTGTTTCAATATATATTAACACTTTCACGTTAAAAAGAGAAATATAAAACACTTATAATTTTTTTAAGTATAAGGGTTTTTTTAATAAATCCCAGTTTCTTGAAATCACATTGTATGTCCTATTTAATTTGTAAATAAATTTTTGCTTCGAGACTGTTGTTAGTAAAAGTGATTTGGATGCTTTTGGTTTTTAAATGAAACAGATTGGTTCAAAATTATAGGTTTTTTAATTAATACCCATGCTAATTTTCTCACAATTATAATAGGAGTTGCAGGACTAAATTTGTATATTGGAAGTACACCTGTTCGTCGGCCGGATTCGGGCGGGCTTGATGGGTTTTTTTACAAAAAATGCTAATCCAAGCCCGGCTCAAGCCCATACTTTAGAACTTCGGGCTCAGGCCGGGTTTACAAGGTCATTCTCAAGTCCGACCTAAGCCTATGAATATTTTTTTTTGTTATAAATTTTTTTATTAAACTAAGTTAAAAAAATATAAAGTAGATAAAAAAATGTTTAAATTTTTAATATAATTGCATTGTTTACTTAAAATCTTTAATATTTAGTAACATTTATTGTAAACAAGTACACAAATTTAATAGGATAAAATATAGGAACTTAAAATAATTATAAATTTAATGTATAAATATATAATAAATAAATAAAATTATTCGTCGGGCCGGGTTCGGGTATTTATATAAAAATCAAGCCCGGCCCATAAATCTTCAGGCCTCGATGGGCTCGGGCTCGGGCTCGGGCCGGACTTTTTTAAAAAACGAGTATCCAAACCCGGCCCGTTGAAACGGGCTCGAGCCGGGCCGGGTCGGGCGGGTACACCGGCCCGCGAACAAGTCTAATTGGAAGGAATTATGGTCACCACTAAATGTCTAGAGCGCCCCTCTCCATTTGCAAACGTGGTAGAGATTTTACATCGTTATAAAACAAGAACTTTTTCTTGCAACTGTCAAATTTGTTGATGTGACAATGGACATCTTTTAAAATTCAAATTTATTTCATCTTCTTCCTCCTGATCAAACCTAGTCCAAATTCATAAATTAAAACCTTACAACAAAAACTCTATAAAAACAAAGAAGTTAACTTCAAATTGCAGAAATGAATTCAATTTGCATTTAAAGAAATTTGAATTAGTTCAATTTGCAGTAATACTCCACAAATCAGTTCAATTCATACCTGCGAAACTCCTCATTTGTAAATCAAATCAATTAATCACAAAACTTTATCTCTAATCCTACTGTTAGTAATACCGCGCAATTATTTATCGCTCGGTGACATTTACTACCTCGGAATAATTTAAACTGCCAAGTGGATACCAAAATTAAGCAATAAAATAATAAATGGATACAAGGATTTAACGTGGTTCTACCTGATTGCCTACATCTACAACTGACGATCAAAGAAATTCCTCTAAGAATAACTGGAGATTTACAATAACACTCAAGTGGTCACACTTACCGATGATCCCAATATACCCAGAGAAAAATATTGAACTTAATTTTCTTTTAACTCTCTCTCTCACACAAAGCAAGAATACCAATTAACTTTAGAATACTTGTGAATTGATTGGATGCTTTAAACCATAAGATTCAATAGCATATATAGGCAAATTATCGTATACTTGGCCCGAGATTATATGTGAATTCATTTAGTCTAAATGAATACTTCCAGATTGCCACCCTTCACTTTTTCTCTAATTTTTGACTTAGAAAGCAAGGACATTTATTGTCCAGCCACGTAGAGACATAAATTGATGGTAATAGGTTCCACGAACCAAATCACACCTTACAAATCTCCACCTTAATTTGAAATTTCTATGATCATCTTTTCCGATATTTTAAATACTGCAAATATCCGTCAAGTTCTCATACCCGAACTTGACCATAGAAAGATCCCATAGTTTCTCCATCATAGAATTTATTCTACCTTTATTTTCATATGATCCAACGATTGCTTTTTCACTACAGGCTCAATCAAACCTCCAATTGAATAAACTATACCTTTTCCACATGTTACACCAGCATTTCTCATCACAATGCTTTTGGTCAAATAATAAAGATCTCGATGTTTCTCCCTTATCACAACTGTGTTACCTTTATGAACTTTCAAGACTTTACCTCGAGCAGAAAATTGATAACCTCGAGAATCAAGACGACTCAATGAAATCAGATTTTTCTTTAATCCTGGACATGTCGAACCTCTAGTGTTCTAGTCATGTCATCATACATCTTGATTTTGATTGTACCGACAAAATCACCGATAGTTCTTTGTCGTTCCCTAGCAACACTTTTCCACCGTCGACTTTTGATAGGTAGAAAACTAGTGTTTATTAGGAGACATATGAAAGGTACAAGCGGAATCAAGGATCTACGCATCTCTAGTGCTTTCTTTTGACACTGCTAACACATCAACGACATCTGTGGAATTTATTCTTTCAGTGACAACATTTGACTCGTCACAAGAATTATCTGAGTCGCTATCCCTCTTATCTTTTCGCTTTGGATAATATTTTTTTATGTGTCCAGTTTCATTACATTCATAACATATGACCTTCTTGGATTTGGATTTCCATTTTCTTCTAAATCCTTTTTTCATCAAATCTACCACTCTTGACCATGACCTTTTCCGAATCCTGATATTCATCACCATCAATTTTCTTCTTCAGCTCTTTCTAGTTCAAAGTTGATTTGACACCTTCCACCGTGTTAGTATCCTGATTGAACATTATGTTGTCGATGAAATTATCATACGAGGATGGAAACTTGCACATCAACATCACCGCCTGTCCTTCTTCGTCAATTTTGACATCAATATTTTTCAAGTCCAAGATTATCTTATTAAATTCGTCAAGATAATCATTCATCGAAGATCCTTCTTGCATCTAGAGAGAATATAAAGGTTGTTTCAAATACAAACGGTTGGTGACTGACTTGGTCATATAGAATGACTCAAACTTCTTTCATGAGTAAGCAGTGGTACTTTCTCCAACAATTTCTCCTAGAACATTATCTGGAAGACACAAAAAATTCAAACTTCGTGCTTTCTCGACAATCTCTTCAATTTCATTATCGTCATATTTTTCGTGCAAAGCTTCTTCTCCTTGAAGAGCTTTTAACAATCCTTGTTGAACCAACAACGCCTTCATTTTAATTCGCCATAAATTAAAATCATTCTTGCCATCGAACTTCTCCACTTCGCATTGCTGACTGTCTGCTCGCCATATCAACGTTCCAGTAACAAAAGATCTAAAATTGCATCGTGAAATGCTGATAAAATATATAAGTACCGACACCCGCTTTGATACCAATTATTAAGAATACCGCGCACTTATTTATCGCTCAAACACAGTTACTCTCTTAGAATAATTTAACTGGCAAGTGAAGAACAGAAATAAAATAAGAAAATAATAAATGGACACAAAGATTTAACGTGGTTTGGTCGATTGTCTACATTCACAAGTAACGATCAAAGAAATTCCACTAAGAATAACTGGACACTGATCACCGATGACCCCAAAATTCACTTTACAATACTTGTGAATTGCTCGAATGCTTTCAACGATTAGATTCAATAGCATATAAGATTATATGTGAATTCATTTAGTCTAAATGAAGACTTTCAAATTGCCACCCTTCATATTTTTCTCTAATTTTTTACTTCGAAGTAAGGACATTTATTGTAGAGACATAAATTGATGGCAATATGTTCCACATTTCAAATCACACCTTACACCTACAATTTGAATCCATCATCTGTTAGAGTGGAGCTTTTAAGGTGCCCTCCTTTGTCCATTCTTCATCTGCTGCACATGCATTACTGTCAGGAGGCCTTGTCCCCAATCCTAAATTAGAGCCACTCTTCTGTTAGTTGGTATTTTGTTTTTTTTTTGTTTTCTTTTATTGTTTCACTTGTTACAAAAAAAATCCTACAAATTGAATCCAAACCCAAAACTTGTCGCCACTTCCAAACCCAAACCAATTCATCATCTGCCCATCTCGCCGCCAGTTCAACAACCCAAAGCTTGCAGTTTTGATGCCGACAGCAAACCCAACCACAATGTCTTCCATTCCGCCAACTCCGATCGTTTCTTAGTTCATTAACCATCGGGTTCCCACTCTCAATCAGTCCTGTTACCGACAATGATGAATCGAGGATGGCATCGATTTTTCCGGCGAAGGAAACCCCAACGAGAGGGTTAATCCGGAAAAATCGAAGAGAAGATGGGATGATCCAGCAGGCTTAAGGATAGCTGAAAAGGAGAAAGAAGGAGCAGCAGAAAAGGCTACGAGAGCTGATAAAATCAAAGGAAAAAGGAAACGAGTTAATTACTTAATTTTAGTGTTGATAAAGATGAAGATAAGTAAATTTTAATTTTAAAAAATGTGCTTTGCCGCGTAAACAATTTTGATAGTGTTATGTAAAATCTTTGTTTTGTTAACGGTTCCAATACTCAAATTTTTTTGAGATCCAAAATAGTACAAACATTTTTTTAAAAATGACTTGTATCACAAACTCCCCCGTCTACTAAATATTATCGTTTTAACTAATTCACAGTTTTTAAGATAACAACTAGCCAAAAACGATGATTTACTAGTTTACCCTTTCATAAATGTTCTATTCAATTTTCAAGATTATTAATTTGTTCAATAAAACAATTCAAACTATAGTTTTCTCTTGTTACTGGAGATTAGAATATAATTTTCTTGGAAGTTAGAATAAATTAATAGGGGTAGGATTGGAAAACTTGAAAAAAAATATCTTAAAAATACAAACTGATAATAAAAAAGAGATAACGAAATCCCTTTAAAACGATAATATTTAGTAGACTGAGGGAGTATTATTTTTTCACATGCGCCTTCAATACAAATTGAGTTTACTGTTTTAAACTTAAACACGTTGTTATGTGATTAGTCTGTTGTATATTTCCCGAAAAAAACAAATTTATGACTAATTAATTGTTAACTTTTTAATTAATTAAAGAAGAAAGATTTGATTTCACTTTCTTCGCTGACCAAAAAGGCATTGGACAAGGTAAGTGCAGTCAAATATAATTCGAAGATTGTACCTTGAAGAAAGAAAAAGAAAAGGAAAACGACAAATACAAATAAATTTATTAATTTACGGAAGACGATGACAACACAAAGGCAAATTGTATTTCGTTTTAGTGTTATTTTTTTATTTGTGGGGGAGCAAAATTACGGACCAATATTCAATTTGGGCGGCCTTCCTCTTTCTATCCGTTTCTTTTCTTTTTAATTTTTCTACATGATTATTCATTTTTAAATGGCCTAATTCTTTTAGTTTAAAAATACATTTTTGTGACCACAAATTTTTATATTCTTAATATTGCAAGCATCCGCATATCACAAAATAAATACATATTAGGTTAAAATTGATTAATCAATATTAGAATTATTTGATGTTCATACATAGTTAAAAATGTGAGATTTTGTGGTTGATATCTTAGTTTAGTGGTAGAGATTAAATTTGTAACTCTTGAGATCACAGGTTCGAACCATATCTAAGATGGAGTAGAGATTTTTTTTTGTAATTTAATATTATAAACGCATTTGCGCAATTTAAAAAGAACAATGTGAGATTCCAAATCATACTCCTCATGCCCAAATTATATGGTGGAGGAATTATAATCAGTGTTTCGATATCGAGGTTGATCACAATATTGTTCACCTAGCTTTGATATCATGTAAGCATCCACATATAGTTTCAAAAGGCATACCTTGATGTTTAAATTATTTCATCAAAGAATATTTCATGCTCATAATCTGACATCATGAAATTTTAACAAATATTTGTTCATACAAGAATTTTGAATGTAACATGAATAACCATGAAGTGTTATTATGATAAATGGAGTTTAAGGTCCTAACAAATTGATAAAGGAATAAATAGAAATTAGGTACCATCCATTATTAATATATTAAATTCCAAGACCGTCATATGAAGAACTGAAATGAGTTTAAAAAAACATAGAAAAATATGGGTTGATGGTATATATAAAATAACGTCCATTTATTGGACATGCATTCACAAAAAAACACATGTTTTATGCCTTCTTTGCGAACTCATATATCCCTAATCTTGATTTATTTATCATCTTTTTGCCAAAACTGGATACCAATTTAGTTTTATGAGTTGACTGAATGTAAAACATGGATAGAGAAAAAGATTTTGAAGTTTGAATTTGGTGAATGAATTTTATGGGCTGAAATAGTAAACCTGACTATTATATGAACAATACGGAGTAAAAAACTTAAGCTATATGTAAATGAGAGGTTTTACAGTTTTATCAAGTTTCAAATGATTTTCTTAGAATCTCAGAGTGCCAAGATAAAATCAGAGTAGAGGACAACACTAATGAGTTTCTGAGAAGGGTAAAGCTTTGATAAAAGTGTGGCTGGATGGAGCAAAATTTCAATGAGCTTTTGATGACTGGAGTAGCTTCTCTATCCCTCCTAAAGCATTTGTATAAGAGTACAATTCAATAATAATCAAACTAATATGTAAGGTAAGCTAACTATCTAAAAAGAAATGCAAGATTGATTAAATAATTTGTTCAAATAAGAGATCCTTATTATTTTTAGAAAGAAAATAAAATCTTAATACGAGTAAAATCGACATGCTTAGATCTAAACATGTAAACTAGACGGGCTAAGCCAAATGTGATCGAATTTATGATATCTTTATTATGTCTAGACAAGACACAACTCGCATGAATAATTTACACAAGGTTAGATTGAGTGAGCTTGAATTTAGAGCTTCATATATATTTATTTTAAAAATAAGTTAATCTATTGTATCGAGTAATCGAAAAAATGGTTACTCTCTTTAAACAATTAAAATAAAATATACTTTCCATTACCTCACAAGTGGAGACATGCTTACCGATGTCGGAAACGAATACTGGATGATACTGGTAAAATACTTCTATGAGGAGCTTTCCGTAATTATTAATAATTGTGTCATCAAATTTCATAAACGGCTTTCCCACCTTTTGCTTTAAGTTTTGTTAACAGAGGATGATGTTACTCTCCATCTCGAATAATGAGGCGGCGTCACTACCCCAAACGGATGGTTCATCGGGACGTACCCCTTACCCAAAGATGGAACCGTCCTGATTGCTTCATCCACAACGCTTACAAGAAGGTGTTGCAGCCTCATTAATCGAGTCGTTGACCACTTAGCCAGAGGAATCTGTCAAAAGAAACCACTTCCTAAAATCGAGGAGTGGATGAGGGATGGACTTGGTCTTCCTTGATGCTAGGGATCATGATTCCATTTTAAACCGTTCAAATCTCCACTATTTGGGGATTTGGCAGAGCCTATAAATAATGGAAAACAGCCTCCATAACAGGTTAATCAATTCTTTTCTACTCAATTTGTTCTAATAATATACACGCATGAGAGCTTCTTGATCCTCCTGCCTTAATATACTAACTTGATCGTCGGAGTTTTCCAAGGGGATAAAAGCCCTGACCCCTTTTTCTCGTTCATTATCTGTTTTGCAGGATTGATTCTACATACCTGATCCAACATTTCTTGAAGTTCCACGAAGATCGAACCCAATTCGGAACCGGAACTTTCAGTGGTGCGATGAGCGTGGACTAAACTTGCTTGCCCCGGTGAGAATTTTAGTTCGCAACACGTTTTCACATATCCTCGATAAGTATTCTATTTCAAGTCTTTCTTTTTTTCCCATTAAAATCGTTCCTTTCATTATCGGATTACTCTAATTTAAATCTCGATCGCAAGGACTATTGTTTCACTTCTCTTTAGTGTAGAAAATTAACCGCTCCATGGCGGAAATCAACGATAACCACACTTCCTCCGACACCGGAGCCATCCAAGGCACCCATGACGATCTCATGGGGAGCGGTGCACATGCTGTGACTCCCCAGGTAGGCACCTCTACAGCCGTGGAACAAATGCTACGCATCTTTAGGGAGTGCAACATTCCGCTTAAACAACAGCAGGTCATCAGAACAGGCTTTGTAGAGCAATATAACGTCGAGGCAACTACCATCCAAGGAATTCTAGATGACGGCTCAAATAGAATAAAACTGGCCAGGGAGCTTTTCCCGCCTCAACACCATCAGCACCCGGCCTCAACCGAGGTGTACACCCTCGCTCAAACAATTTCGATGCCCCGAACAACCTTCCCTCAACAAAGTGTTACCTCAAACAGCACACTGCAAGCACAAATGATGGCCATGCTCCAAGCTATGTCCACCCTAGGCGGTAACCCGCTTTTCCCAGCTGGAACACCCATACCCCCGGTAGGAACGCCAATGCCTTACTCTTCAGGAAACACCCCGCCACCATGGTTAAACCCATACGCTCCTACCCTAACTACCGAAGCCATTCCACAGCCATCCTCTAAAAATGAGCTGGCTGACACAACTAATAAAGGAGACAGTGACACTGAAATCGAACCCAAACTATGGGTTACCATTAAAAAGCTGCTCAAAGATCTGGCGGTACCCTACCAGGAATCCCTAGTTGAAAAAGACTCTCCTCCTTC
>CATIWQ010205337.1:0-10411 GCA_949673415.1 Euphorbia schlechtendalii | reverse complement strand
TAAGTTGATTCTAATTAGACCAAGTCTGGAACCGCCATTCCATACTTGAATCAAAAACTGGAATTCTTCATCTCTTCTTAAGCTGGTCTTACTAGAAGTTGTTGAAACTTGAGTTGAATTCGAAATCATCAAAATCTCTTCTATTTGCTCATTTACAACTTCTTCAACACTCTTTGATTTAGACTTTGTAAATGTAATTAGAAAAGGATCTTCCAACTTTAATTCCAAGTCTTTATCAATTTTATGCTCAATAATCAGTGTTCCTTGATTCGCGTCACTTTTGGATCCACCTCATATGAGGTGTCTTTAACCTTGTAGGACATGGCTAAAATAGATCGAACTTGAAAGATTTAATGTTTAAAGTAATAAAAGAACAAAAGTAGGAATACTCACAATTGCTTCATGCTCTTTCATATTATGTTGATTAATCACAATAAATAAGGCTAAACAATAACAAATAACCAAGAAGCAAAAGGTGGTGATAAAAAAAAAGGCTAGCTGAAACTAAATAACTATGAGACAAAAAAAAATCGAGAAAAAAAATAAAATTGCAAAGATCGTAAAAATATGGAGTAAAAAAATAAATGCAAGACTCAATAACAAAGTAAAAAAAAAAAGAAAAACTTTAAGAAACAAGTTCCCGAATTTTGAATTCATTTGAGACTAAGTATTAAAACGAATTATAATGTAAAGTCCTCTGGAAATATTTAGATCATTCTCTTAAGAATCTAATGGCTTTTGAAACAGAAGAATCCGAATTGTAGAGAAAAAGTTATGACGAAAAGAATAAATATGGACAAAATTCAAACCGTAATTCAAACTGTGCTTTGATGACCAATTGATGTTAATCTTGCTACGCCGAACTCAATGAATTTCCCGATCGTGAATTGAGGTTTATGAAACACAGAAATATAGGATAAAAGACTTAAAATCAAAGTGTAAAATAAGAAGTTAGCAATAGCACAACCAATCCTAGCAAATAAAACGAACAATCAAGCTAACATATAGTAAACGCAACCTTTCGAATTGGATGAAAGAACTTGTTATGGGGTTGATTCTCAATTGTTTAGCTTCAACAATTGATCACAATCAAAATAATATTTCAAGAACATGATCACAATCACTCGCACTTAAAGGGAAGCTGAAAATTCCACAAGGGAAATTTGAAATTTTATTAATCATAAAAAAACTATCAAATAAAAATAAAAAGATGTCTATATATAATACTACTAACCCTTATAGCACAAAATTATATGTAGAATTTGTTCAATTATGAAATAATTATGTCCTAATAGCTTTAGGATTAAAATCCTTAAAGCATAAGAAAAGAATCCTACTATAATTTGAAATATTAAACAAACTAGGAAACTAAGTATACTAAATAACAAAAGATAATCTAATTAAATTAATATAAAAAGTAATATAGCAGCAACTTTATTTTCTTCAATCATGTAATTGATCTGATAAGGATTAGCCAAGATCCCAATGGTTAACATATGACTTACACATGCGTGTCCAAAGCTCAAGCCTTGAACTCCACTTCAATACTTGAATAAAAAATTGGAATTCTTTATCTCATCTTGAGCTGGTCTTACTAGACGTTGATGAAACTTGAGTTGAATAAGAAATCATTAAAATCTCTTCGATTTGCTCATTTACAACTTCTTGAACACTCTTTGATTTAGACTTTGTAAATGTAATTAGAAAAGGATATTCCCACTTTAATTCCAAGTCTTTACCAATTTTATGCTCAATAATCAGTGTTCCTTGATTCGCGTCATTCCCTCTCTCTTTAAAAATGACCATTGGACCATTATCGAAAGTGATAAACTTGATATGACCATCACAGACATGAGTCAAAGTTTTTATGAAATTTCTATCTTGGAAATTGGTGTGAGTGTTTTCAATGTTAACCTTAAAATCGACCTTTAAACTATTTTAGAGAGTGATATACATGATATGACAATAAAACGCATGCGTCAAATTTTCAAGAAATTTTGGATGTCCCAAATCGAAGCGTGTTTTTTCAATATTGATCTTAAAATCGACCTTTAGACCATTTTTTAGCGTGATAAACATGATATGACCATAAAAGGCATACTTCAAAGTTTTCACAAAATTTCAATCCCAGAAATCGATGTGGGTTTTTTCACTTTTTGCTTAAAATGGATCTTTGGAGTGTGATAAACATGATATGACAGTGAAAGGCATGCATCAAAGTTTCACGAAATTTTGATCTCGGAAATCGGTGCGAGTTTTTTCAACATTGACCTGAAAATTGACCTTTACACCAGTTTAGAGTGTGATAAACATAATATGACCATAAAAGGCAAACGACAAAGTTATCATGAAATTTCATTCTCGGAAATCAGTGCCAGTTTTTACACCTTTTTACTTAAATTCGACCTTTGGACCATTTTACATAAAAGGCATGCGTTAAAGTTTTCATGAAATTTTGATCCCGAAAATCTTTTCGAGTTTTTTTAACGTTGACCTTAAACTCGACCTTTCGCCCATTTTTAAAGAGTACATTATATGAAAATAAAAGACAAGTTGAATGTTTTTACGAAATTTCGATCCCGGAAATCGTTACAAGTTATTTTCAACGTTGACCTTCAAAATCGACCTTTTGCCCTTTGTAGAGTGTGATAAACATGATTTGACCAGAAAAGGCATGTGTCAAATTTTGACGAAATTTCAATACCAGAAATTGGTGCGAGTTTTTTCAACGTTGACCTTAAAATCGACCTTTGGACTATTTTAGAGTGTGATAAACATGATATGATCATAATAGGCATGTGTAAAAGTTTTCACGAAATTTCGATCCCCGAAATCGATGCATGTTTTTTCAACGTTGACCTTAAAATCAACCTTTAGACAATTTTAGAGTGTGATAAAACAATGGTATGACAATTAAAGGCATGCGTCAAAGTTTTCACAAAATTTCGATCTTAGAAATCTGTGCGAGTGTTTTTCAACGTGTGATAAACATGTTATGACCATAAAAGACATGCCTTAAACTTTTCATTATATTACGACCCGTAAATCGGTAGAAGTTTTTTTTACATGACCTTAAAATTTTAGAGTGTGATTAACATAACATGACCATAAAAGGCATGAGTTACATAAACATGATATGACAGTGAAAGGCATGTGTCAAAGATTCCCGAAATTTCAATCCCGGAAATCGGTGCGAGTTTTTTCAACATGGACCTTAAAAATCGGCCTATTACCATATTATAGTTTGATAAACATGATATGACCATAAAAGCCGTGCGTCAAAGTTTTCACGAAATTTCTATCCTAGAAATCGGTGCGAATTTTTTTACATCTTTTAACCTTTTAGAGTCTGATAAACATGATATTATCATAAAAGGCATGCCTCAAAGTTTTAATGATATTTTGATTCACGGAAATCGATGCGAGTTTTTTCAACGTTGATCTTAAAATCAAACTTTAGACCATTATAGATTGTGATTTACTTGATATGACCAAAAAAGGCATGCGTCCAAGTTTTCATGGATTTTGGATCACCCAAATCGAAGCGAGTTTTGTCAATGTTGACCTTAAAATTTGAAATTTGATCATTTTAGAGTGTGATAAAAGGCCATAAAAAGCATGCGTCAAAGTTTTCACGAAATTACAATCTCGGAAATCGGTGCGAATATTTTCAACGTTGAGTTTAAAATTGACCTTTTGACCATTTTAAAGTGTAGTAAACATGATATGACCATAAAAGGCATGCGTTAAAAATATCACGAAATTTCGATCCAGGAAATCAATGCGTGTTTTTTCACCTTTGTGCATAAAATCGACCTTTGGACTATATGATAAGACCCTAAAACGAATGCGTCATTATTTTCACGAAATTTTAAATCTCGCAAATCGAAGCGGGTTTTTTTCAATGTGTTAATCGACTTTTGGACCAATTTAGAATGTGATAAACATGATATGACCATGAGAGGCATGCATCAAAGTTTTTCACGTAATTTTGGATCATGGAAATCGATGCGAATTTTTAAAACGCTGATCTTAAAATCGGCCTTCGAACAATTTTAGAGTGTGGGGCATGCGTCAAAGTTTTGACAAAATTTCGATCCCGGAAATCGGTGCGAGTTTTTTTAACTTTGATCTTAAAATCAACCTCTTGACCATTTGAGAGTGTGATATAAACTATATATGACTATAAGAGGAATGCATCAATGTTTTTACGAAATTTCGATCTCGGAAATCGGTGCATTTTCAACTTTGACCTTAAAATCGACCTTTGGACTATTTTAGAGTGTGATAAATATGATATGACCATAAAAGGCATGCGACCAAGTTTTCATTGAAATTTCGATCCCAGAAATCGGTGCGAGTTTTTTAATGTTGGCCTTAAAATCGATATTTTTAACTTTTAGAGTCTAATAAACATGATATGATCATAAAAGGAATGCGCCAGAGTTTTTACGAAATTTTGAATCACGGTAAACAGTGCGAGTTTTTTCAACGCTGACCTTAAGTTCAACATTTGGACCATTTTAAATTGTGATTAACTTGATAGGACTATAAAAGGCATGCGTCAAAGTTTTCATGAAATTCTGGACCTCCCAAATCGGAGGGAGTTTTTTCAAGGCTGACCTTACAATCTATAAATTTTGACCATTTTCGAGTGTGATAAACCGGATAAGACCATAAAAGACATGCGTCAAAGTTTTCATGAAATTTTGATCCTGGTAATCGGTTCGAGTTTTTTCACCTTTGTGCATTAAATCGACCTTTGGAGCGTGTTAAACATGATATTACCATAAATGCCTTGCGTCAAAGTTTTCACGAAATTTTGTATCCAGAAATTGGTGCAACTTTTTTCAACGATGACCTTAAAATTTGGAAAATTTTAAAGTGCGATAAATTTGATATGTCCACAAAAGGCATGCGTCAAAGTTTTCTCAAAATTTCAATCCCAGAATTTGGTGCGAGTTTTTTCATTTTGTGCTTAATATCGAATTTTAGATGTCATAAACATGATATGACCATAAAAGGCATGTGTGAAAGTTCTCACGAAATTTTGGATCTCGCAAACCGGAGCGATTTTTTTCAACTTTACCCTTAAAATCGACCTTTGGACTATTTTAGAGTGTGATAAACTTGATAGGACCATAAAAGCATGCATCAAAATTTTTACGAAATATCAATCCCGGAAATTGTTGCGAATTTTTTCAATGTTAACCTTAAAATAGACATTTAAACATGTTATGATGACCATGAAAACGCATGTGTCAAGGTTTTCTCGAAATTTTGGATCTTTCAAAACGAAGCGAGTTTTTTTAAAAGTTGTCCTTAAAATCGACCTTTAGACCATTTTAGAGTGTGATACACAAGATATGACTTTAAAAGGCAAACGTCAAAGTTTTCACAAAATTTCGATCCCAGAAATTGATGCAAGTTTTTCCCCTTTATACTTAAAATGGACCTTTGGAGTGTGATAAACAAGATATGACTATGAAAGGCATGCGTCACAGTTTTCACGAAATTTTAGATCTCGCAAATCAGAGCGAGTTTTTTCAACGTTTACCTTAAATTTGACCTTTGGACAATTTTAGAGTGTGATAAGCATGACTTTACCATTAAAAGTTATGCATCAAAGTTTTCACTTAATTTTGATCAGGGAAATCGATGCGAATTTTTTCACCATTGTGCTTAAATCGAACTTCGGACCATGTTAGAGTGTGTTAAACATGATATATGACCATAAAACGCATGCGTAAAAGATTTTACGAAATTTCGATCTCGTAAATGGGAGCGAGGTTTTTCAACATATACCTAAAAATTGACCTTTACATCATTTTAGAGTGTGATAAAGATGATATGACCATAAAAGGCATGCGTCAAAGTTTTAATGAAATTTCGATCTAGGAAATCAGTGCGGGTTTTTGAACGCTAAGCTTAAAATCGACATTCGGACTATTTTAGATTGTGATAAATATGATATGACCATAAAAGGCATGCGTCAAAGTTTTCACGAAATTTTATAACTCGAAAATCGACATTTTGACCATTTTAGAGTATGATAAAAATTATATGACCACAAAAGGCATGCATTAAAGTTTTCATGATATTTCGATCCCGGAAATCGGTTCAAGTATTTTCGACGTTGAAAATAAAATCGACCTTTGGACCATTTTAGAGTGTGATAAACATGAAATAAACATAAAAGGCATGAGTCAAAGTTTTCATGAAATTTTGGATCTCGCAAATTGGTGCGAGTTTATTTAACGTTGACCTTAAAATCGATCTTCGGAAGTTTTGGTGTGTGATGAACATCATATGACCATAAAAGATATGCGTCAAAGTTTTTACGAAATATTAGGTCTCGCAAATCAGAACGAGTTTTTTCAAAGTTAACCTTAAAATCAACCTTGAGACAATTTTAGACTGTGATAAACATGATATGACCCTAAAAGGCATGCGTCATAGTTTTCACGAAATTTAGGATCTCGCAAATCGAAGCGAGTTTTTCAACTCTGAGCTTAAAATTGACCTTTGTACTATTTTAGAGTGCGATAAACATGATATGACCATAAAAGGCATGTGTCAAAGTTTTCATGATATTTTATAACTCGAAAATCGAATCGAGTTTTTTCAACGTTAACCTTAAAATCGACATTTGGACAAATTTAGAGTGTGATAAACAAAATATGACCATAAAAGAGATGCATCAAAGTTTTCACGACATTTTAGATCTCGCAAATCGTAGTGCGTTTTTCAACGTTAGCCTTAAAATCGACGTTTGGACGTTTTGGTGTGTGATAAACATCATATGTCCATAGAAGACATACGTCAATATTTTTCACGAAATATATATTCTCGCAAATAGGTGCGCGCTTTTTTAAAGTTGATCTTAAAATCAACCTTTGGACCATTTAGACTGTGGTAAACATAATACGACCATAAAAGGCATGCATCAAATTTTTCTCGAAAATCGAATCGAGTTTTTTCAACGTTAACCTTAAAATTGATGTTTGGAAAAATTTAAAGTGTGGTAAACATGATATGACCATAAATGGCATGCGTCAAAATTTTCACGAAATTTTGGATATTGCAAATCGTAGCGTGTTTTTCATCCTTGACCTTAAAATCGCCCTTTGGACCATTTTAGAGTGTGATAAACATGATATGAACATGAAAGGCATGCATCAAAATTTTCACAATATTTCGGATGTTGCAAATCGGATCAAGTTTTTTCAACGTTGACCTTAAAATCGACCTTTAGATAATTTTAGAGTGTGATTAACATGATCTGACCATGAAAGGCGTGCGTCAAAGTTTTCACGAAATTTCGATCCTGGAAATCGGTGGGAGTTTTTTCACCTCTGTGTTAAAATCGACCTTTGTTCCATTTTAGAGTGTGTAAACATGATGTTACCATTAAAGGCATGCGTCAAAGTTTTCATGATGTTTCCATTTTATTCAACGTTGACCTTGAAATCAACATTTGGACCATTTTAGAGTGTGATAAACACGATATGACTGTAAAAGGCATGCGTCAAATTTTTCACGAATTTTTGGATCATGGAATTCGGTGCGAGTTTTTTCAACGCAGACCTTAAAATTAACCTTTTGACCATTTTATAGTGTGATGAACATTATATGACAAAAAAAGGCATGCGTCAAAGTTTTCATGAAATTTTAAATCTCGCAAATTTAAGCGTGTTTTTTCAATATTTACCTAAAAATCGAACTTTGGACTAATTTTGAGTGTGATAAACATGATATGACCATAAAAGGCATAAGTCAACGTTTTCATGAAATTTTGGATCTCGCAAATTGGTGCGTGCTTTTTCAACCTTGACTTTAAAATAGACCTTTGGACCATTTTAGAGTATGATAAACATGATATGATCATAAAAGGCATGAATTTTTCACAAAATTTTGTATCTCGCAAATCGGAGCGTGTTCTTGAAATGTTGACCTGAAAATCAATCTTTGGATTATTTTAATGTTTGATAAATATGATAAGACCATAAGAGCCATGCGTCAAAGTTTACACGAAATTTTGATCCCGGAACTCGGTGCGGGTTTTTTCAACGTTGACCTTAAAATCGATCTTTAGAAAATTTTAAAGTGTGATAAACATAATATGATCATAAATGGCATGCGTCAAAGTTTTCACAAAATTTTGGATCTCGAAAATCAGAGCGACTTTTTTCAACGTTGACTTTAAAGTCTACATTTGGAATATTTAAGAGTTTGATAAACATGACATGACCATTAAAGACATGCGTCAAAGTTTTAACGTAATTTCGATCCTGGAAATCGATGCGAGTTTTTTGAACGTTGACCTTAAAATCGACCTTTGGAATATATAAGAGTGTGATAAACATGATATGACCATAAAAGGCGCACGTTAAATTTTTCGCGAAATTTTAGATCTCTTAAATCAGAGCGAGTTTTATCGACGTGACTTTTTGATTATTTTAGAGTGTGATAAACCTGATCTGTTCATAAAAGACATGCATTAAAGTTATTATGAAATTTTGATCCAGGAGAACGGTGCGAGTTTTTTCACCGTTGTCCTAAAAATTGACCTTCGGACAATTTTAGAGTGTTATAAACATGATATGATCATAAAAGGCATTCGTCAAAGTTTTCACAATATTATGGATCTCGCAAATCCGAGCATGTATTTTCAACTTTGACCTTAAAATCAATCTATGGACCATTTTAGATTGTGATAATTATGATATGACCATAAAATGCATGTGTCAAAGTTTTCACGAAATTTCGATCCCGGAACACAGTGTGGGTTTTCTCAATATTGACCTTAAAATTAACCTTTGGACCACTTTGTCGTGTGATAAACATGATATGACCTTAAAAGGCATCCTTTAAAGTTTTAACGAAATTTCGATCCTGGAAATCGATCCGAGTTTTTTCAACGTTGATCTTAAAATCAACCTTTGGACCATTTATATTTGTGATAAACATGATACGACCAGTTTTAACGAAATTTCGATCCAGGAAATCGATGCGAGTTTTTTCAACGTTGATCTTAAAATCGACATTTGGACCAATTTAGAGTGTGATAAATGTAATATGACCGTAAAAGATGCTCTTCAAAATTTTCACGAAATATTGGATCCTGGAAATCTGTGATAGTTTTTTCACCTTTGAGCTTAAATTCGACCTTTGGACTTTTTAGAGTGTAATAAACATGATATGGCTATAAAATGTCTGCCTCAAAGTTTTCATGAAAATTTGGATCTAGCAAATCGGAGCGGATTTTTTCAATATTGACATTAAAATCAATCTTTGGAACATTTTAGAGTTTAATAAATATGAGATGACCATAAAAGGCATGCGTCAATAATTTCACTAAATTTTGATCCCAGAAATCGACCTTTGGACCATTTTTTAGCGTGATAAGCATGATATGACCATAAAAGGAGTGCGTCAAACTTTTCATAAATTTTTGATTTCGAATATCGGAGCGAGTTTTTTCATCGTTGACATTAAAATCGACCTTTAGACTATTTAAGAGTGCGATAAAAAGGATATGACCAATGAAGGTGCGTGCATCAAGGTTCTCACAAATTTCGATCCAGGAACTCGTTGCGAATTTTTTAATCGTTGACATAAAAATCAATCTTTGGACCATTTTAGAGTTTGATAAATATGATATAACCATAAAAGGAGTGCGTCAAAGTTTTCATGAAATTTTGGATTTCGCAAATTGGAGCGAGTTTTTTTATCATTGACCTAAAAATCGACCTTTTGACCATTTTAGAGCATGATAAACATGATATGACCAAAAAGTCATGCGTATAAGATTTAACGAAATTTCGATCCTGGAAATCGATACGAGTTTTTTCAACGTAGACCTTGTTGACCTTCGGATCATTTTAGAGTGTGATAAACATGATATGACCATAAAAGGCATGCGTTGAAGTTTTCAAGAAATTTTGGATCTCGCAAATCGTAGCGAGATCTTTCAAAGTTGACCTTAATTTCGATCTTTGGATCATTTTAAAGTGTGATTAACATGATCAGATAATGAAATGCATGCGTCAAAGTTTTCACGAAATTTCGATCCCAAAAATCATTGCAAGTTTTTTTACCTTTGTGCTTAAAATCAACCTCCAGACCATTTTAGAGTTATAAATATGATATGACCATAAAAGATATGGGTCAAAGTTTTCACAAAAATTTGGATCTCACTGATCAGTGTGAGTCTTTTCAACAATGACCTTAAAATTGACCTTTGGACCATTTTAGTGATGCGAATCAAGATACACCGTATATTGAGCATGAAAATGACAAAGGCATGGAGATTAAGAAGAAAGATCCTTTGCATATTCCAATTACAAGGTCTATGTCAAAGAGAGTTCAAGATGCCTTAAACGGGCTTGTCAAAGAGATTTTAGTGATT
>CATIWQ010205306.1:0-10973 GCA_949673415.1 Euphorbia schlechtendalii | reverse complement strand
CTTTGCTTGGACTATCAATTATGTACTTTCAAGACTTTTCTCATTCTCGAGCTCTTAAATTTAAAACTAATTTTATCGTAAGATATTCAGTTGGCTACTATTGGGAGTGTCATACATATATTAGATTAACTAATTAGCGTTTTATGCACAGGTTTCGTGGATTTTTCTGGAAGGCGGCAAGAATAGGTAGCCTTTTTTTTTTCTTTAAAATCATTTACTTCCAAGTAGACCTGTTCGTGGACCAGGTTACCCGCCCGGCCCGAGCCCGCTTCAACGGGCCGGGCTTGGACACTCGTTTTTTAAAAAAGCCCGGCCCGAGCCCGTCAAAGCCCGAAGATTTATGGGCCGGGCTTGGTTTTATATAAATTCTCGAACCCGGCCCGACGAATAATTTTATTTATTTATTATATATTTATACATTTAATTTATAATTATTTTATAGATTTTATATTTTATTCTATTAAATTTGTATATTTCATTATAATAAATGTTACTAAATATTGAAGATTTTAAGTAAACAATGCAATAATGTTAAATAATTTAAACATATTTTAGCTTATTTTATATTTTTTTCTATTTAATTTAATAAGAAAATTTATAATAAAAAAGTATCCATGGATTTGGGAATGATCTTGTAAGCGCGATCCAAGCCCGGCCCGAGCCCGAAGTTCTAAAGTATGGTTTAGGCTGGGCTTGGGTTAACGTTTTTAGTAAAATACCCGTCTAGCATGGCCTGTCCAACGAACAGGTCTACTTCCGAGGGCTACTAGCTAGCTGGTGTTCTAATATTTGAGTACACTAATTTCACCCATTACAGGTGAACGTTTGAGCCCTTGGGTGGCAGCTGGGTGCTTCACAATGGGCTTGTCCATTATATTTTTCTGAGGAACAACTTCTTTTGTGTTTACTTGGATTAATTTTCCAAATTAATTAGTCTGTCATTTGTTTTTTTTATCAACTCATTTAGTTAAAGTCAATTCAGTCCTTTTCCCTTTATAAATTCATGTAATAATTTAAACCCTTTATATCAATTGATATCTTTTCGGTTAAGGATTTCAAAGTTCAGAATGAGTTTCCTAAAAAGAGAGCAAAGTGATCTGAGCACCAGATAAGAGGGACCCACATATTTTATACTTGCAGCAGATTATACAAATGATCGGATTTTTTTTATATCCAAAAATGACTATCACGTTGAGTGACTCAATATTTGCAGAAATTCCCTATAACCTATAGGTGTAAAATGCTGCTATTAAGGTTGAAGGGTATGATGAAAAAGTCAAAAAGATTTATTATTGTTTCCTTAGTCAAATTGTAGAATCAAACTGAGTTATGTATTTATTTGGTACTTCACTTTAATAGTTTTTTGTTTGAAATACAAATTGTCCAATTATCCTTATAAATCAATCTTTATTATCTTGAGTTTATAGTAGTATCTCACATAAAACTGTGCTATCTACCTTTAAGTATTAATACTCTCTTAATTTTTTTATAAAAATTTGCTCGGTTGCATTTATATTAATATAAAGCAAAATTCTCATATCACTTGTACGTGAACTTAAATATGTGACATATGAAATCACAGATTCGGTCTCAACTACTAAATTAGTAGATTTGCCTCCTTTGTTTGAATATAAATGTTTTTGAAAATTACAAAATTTAATATTTTGTTATTATATATTAAAAAGGATATTTTAATATTGGATAGGGACAAGCTACCTTACATAACTTTGTTACCATCCCTTATCATAGTAATGCTGTTCACAAAATCAGCTTTGTTGTAGGCTCCTTAAGTTGTATGCACAAAGTTAACCACTTATTTTGTATATTTTTTATAAATATCTTTTTATTTATAAGCAATCAACTAGAATACACTATTAGAAGGGCAGCCTTTAAAGTATTAAATTATGTATTTTATTGACTTTTGGAAAGATATTTTAATAAAAAAATTTCAGAATGTTAATTTAATTATACACATGTATTCTACTTTTTTAAATGTTAGTCTTCATAAAAATCAAATTCTGGATTTTTTCCGAAGAGATGCACTTATGGTAACGATGATTTATATATTTATGAAGTGAATATAATACTTATTGTTTGATACTTTCTATACTTGTCTTTTTGGATCAAATTCAATAATCCAGATTACTCATCCCACAATAAAAAATAAAAAAATAATTTATACAAATTAAACTAACCATAAATAAAAGCTCATAATCTATATCATTGATAAAAATACATTCATATCAAAGTGACTCTTTGGATATGGGTATCTTTCATTAGTTAATTGTACCTCCATGCATGAATGGAGGGAAAACATTATATTCATTTGATTTACGATTAACTACTGAAAAAAAAATGTATTTTCAACTAAATAACTACTAAAGTAATAATCACTTTAACCATAATATTGATATATTGTACTTTATAAAAGTCATTACTAAAATGATATAGGGATAAAAATGAAATTGGATATTTAATTACATCTTTAAACTTTCAATAGTTATATAATAACACATGATTTAAATTCATTAAAATAGTTTAAAAAAAGTTTCAATAAAAGAAAATAGTTGCAAAGACAGAGTTAAAGATATTTATGCAAAGCAAAAAAGGAAAAATAATGGCACCTTTTTATCTCTTGTAATCTAACATAATTGTACTTTCTTTGTAAATTCAAGAAAGAAAAGTTCAGATGCTTTATATATCAAAAAATTTCCTTTCTTATTTTTTAGAATATGCATAGTAGATGTTTCCGTAAGAAATTTTGTTCAAAAATTGTATTTCACATATTTTTCTCTTAAAATAACAATTTTAAGTGTTGGGTGATGATTACAAAGACATTTACTTTTGATTTTTTTGGGTTTAAAATACTATGGGTAGTAAAAAAAACTATCAACAACAACAAACAATAACCGCAACATCAAACATCTACACCAAATAGTCCAATAAAAAAATATATTGGGCCCACTCGAGAAAGAGCCATTATTTCAATTTCAAAGATCATTGAACAACAAATTCAACTCCAACTGCAGTGGAGAGTGACCAACTCATTTTCTTCAAGACCAACTAGTTTGAGTTGATAGAATTAATTGAATTTTGTTTTGAAATAAAAGAAAATCCAAAATGGGTAATTGTCTCCCATTTTCAAAATATGCAGAGCCTAATAGGAAGCACAAATCCTCTGAAGATAACACCAATTCTCAAGCTGAATCATCTGTTAAAGATCCTAACAAACTCAATTCTGATTTTGATTTCAGTAAGTTTTCTCTTCTCTGTTTCTTTGTTGTTTATATAATTTTGTATTTCGCAATTCCGGTTTTTGAAGGGATTCAATTCATCCAAAGTTTCAGTTTCTTAACAAACGGATTTGCAATACAAGAAAAACAAGATTTATTGAAAAATGTTGTTGTAGCTTATGGCTGCGATAAAAAAGGGTTTATCTACACATGCATGTTATTGTCATGAAGTTGTGAATTTCATTATGATATTCTTGTCATATATGTGTATTCGGAGCAACTTCGTCGTATTTAATATTTTATTGACCGCTCTCATGTTATAAGTATATTATATAAGTTAATATGTATACAAAGGTTATGATTTTGTAGAAAATGAGTTCATTTTAAAATCTAGTACTAAGTCCTGTTGATAAAACTATAATGCTTCAAAGTATCCTTATTCTTAATAGTAATCTCAGTTTGGATACTAGAATTCTACGAGAGCATTTGAAAATTGCACAACAAATATTAGTCTGGGCGAAAAATATAAGGAGCCTGAACTATTATGACCAAGATTAATCTGTATTGTTGATTCTCTTATTGAATATTTATTCCTTATTTGTTTATGCAGATAGTAAAGAGGAAATATATTTTGATTCTAATGATCAAGCTTGGCTAGATTCGGATGTTGAAGATTTTCAAAGTGTTACTAGTGGTAAAGATTCTGAAACGCTTTCTTAGTACGTTGTCTTTTCGATATTCTTTTACCTCATACAGTAACCCGAATACAAGATCAACGTGAGGATTAATTTGTCAGTGATTATAAATTCAGTCTTTATTGTATATGTATAAAAATACGTAGATTATATAACATGATTATAATAACGATGATGCTGAACTTGCGTAGATTCTACTCCAACGGACATTGGAACATCTCCTCCACTTCATGACAACAACTCTAGAAGAAATTCGCAATCTGATGTATTAGCCGCTGTGGAAACTTCTTCGGCGGACGGGAAAAAGCAACTGATTGACCTTTTCCGTGATAGCTTTGCCAATGATGTCAATGAAAACAAGGATACAGCAACAACAATAACAGACCCTACCGCTTCTCACATTTCTTCGAAATGTAGAGAAACAACTCCAAACAGACAGTCAAATCGAGCCACACCAAAATCGCCACAGGCGAGCTGTTGCCTACCGAACTTGGTAAGAAGCCGAAGCTCCTCTTCGAGCGAAAAGATGAGCTCTTCGTCCAGCGAAAAGAAGAACAAGTAATAAAAATCATGACAAAAAAAAAATTGTGAGCGTATAAACAGTAATTAATTAAGAAGTTGAATTTTTTTTTTTTGTAGTTTTTTTCTTAATAGTTGTTTTTGCTTAATTATTTACTGAGTGAATCATGAAATGGTTTTTATTCATATATAAAATATGCTATATATGAAAACAATTGATATATCATCTTTGTGATTGTTGTGAATGTTGGGTTGTAAGTGGTTTGTTTGAATTTTTTTTGGATTAAAATCATAATATTGTTTATGCATTACTTTTAAGATGATAACAATATTGTTATATACATTTGAGAGGGTGCTTAAAGTTTTATGTAAAAGATTTATTATGAATTGTGGGTGTTTCATATATTTTATTATTTTTTTGAGTAATTATGACCACTTATATTTTTTTTACTTAATAGTTATTCACAAGCTAATATTATAGCTCTTTTGGTAATCATTTTTAAACATCCTATAATCAATTAAAGTTTAATTAAATAAAAATAAATATATTCATGGTATTTAGAAATTCATCTCTCTCCATATCAATTTTAATCATTTCAAATATATTCTACAACTTCTGAGTTCCCTTTAAGCCATTTTTCCAAAATTCCAATGCCTCTTATAACACATCTTTTAAAAAATGCTCAATTCTTATGTTTAAGTTATTTATATATTATTCAGTTAACAGAAGAGACTGAACATGTAGAAGGATACTTTCATTCGACATGATCACTAAATACACTTGTATGGAAGGAAGATGGGCATATATTATATTCATGGACCGAATAAAATTATCTCGTTAACGATAAAAATAATGTCTATTTTTACCATTTTCACACCAAGTTATGGCCTCCTAACTCAAAGTTATCTCCTTGTTTGATGTAGTGTATTCAAATAATAGTATTGAAAAATAAGTAAAAATAGACCATTAATTAAAAAATTAAAAAATTAAAAAATGACTGACATTAACTATTATATTTTTTCTTTTCTATATGATGTGACATAATAAATGTTGAATATGTGTTAATTTCTTCTTCTACATCTTGACAATCAAATGGAATGACAATCATCAAATTAATTAATACTTTAAAATTTAACATCGAAATAATTTATTTAATTTGTAATTAAGACCTTGCTTGGTATAAATTAATTCCAACTAATTACATGGAATTCATTTCTAATTCCATTTTTTTGTGCTTGGAATAAGTAAAAATTGGATATGCAATTCTTAGAATTTGAATTCATGGAATTCATCATGTTATAACCAAATCCCACCATATTTGGTGGAATTTGTAAATCCACATTTTGTAAGATTAAAATCTATGAAATTAAATTCTATGTTTTTAATGGGTTATACTAAGCATAGGCATTCATCTAATAGAATTCAATTCAAAATGAATTCCAATTCCTAAGTTCCTTTGTTCCAAGCAAGGTCTGAGTCTTTTTTTACTATGTAATTATACAATTCTAAATGAAATAGATAATTTAAATTATTTATCTTTTAAAAAATATTATCAATTTTTAAAGCCATTAACATATCGTTAATGGAGGCTTATATTCCACATGCTACATAGTTCCAGAATCTACTATCTACCGAAAATAGAGTAGCACTCTACCACGGCCACTTGTCTCCTCATCTTTTCACGAAGAGTGAGACACATGGCCAACCTAAACAATCTCCTACTGCCACGTGTGCGTGAATATAACTATAAGTACTGAAATTTTTATAAGGTTTAATGTATAGTTAGTCCTCCAAGATAGCAACGGATTCTGGATCCAGTCTGGATCATTGGATTCGGATCTGTTATTTAAGATATGGATCTTATTTTTATAGATCCGTCAAAATCCGAGTCGGATCCAGGTGTAAGAAAACAGATATGGATCCAGGTCTGGATTTTACTATGAAACCCGAATCTGGACACGTAATTAAAGATTAATAGAAGATTAATTGTACGTTTTATTTATTTTTTATCTCGAAAATATTAAATAATTAATATTATTTGAGATCCATGTAATTACAATTACATGAACATAATTAAATGAGCATGTAAATTATTTGAAATAAGGTGGAAGATACAAGTATGGAAGCTAAACTAAAAATTAGATATTAATCACATGAATTCGTTTTAGATCCGTAGATCTGTGGAATTCGTTTGATCTAGATCCGGATCCTAAAATTACAGATCCAAGAGATCCATATCTAGTACATTCAAATGCATCCGGCCCATTACCATCCCTACTCAATCCCTACAAGTTTCTAAACTTAGTAAAAATGCATTCGCGAACCCCTCGGTACCATGTTATTAGATACTACTTGTAAACTTAATCCCCATTTTTTCAAATTTGGAGGCTACATCTATTAAAAAGTAGACCCGGGTACGGGCCGGACCCAATCGGACCTAGCTATAACATGAGTATTCCAAACCCTTCCCAATCTATAAAAAATATATGTCGAGGTGATGTCGAACCCCAATAAAATAATCAAAATCCAAGCCCGACCTACGGGCCTACCAATTAATATTTTTTTTATAAAAATATTATAATATTTAGTACTAAAAAATAATTATAATAAAATAGTTACAAATACATTTGTGCTATAAATCACAAAAATAAATTTAGATGCTAAACTTTACCAAAACATTTATTACCATAATTACACAAAATAAATATATAAATTAATATTTCGGACCGAACGGACGAAACTTAGATTTTAATATTAAAACCAAACCCGTTTTATATAAAACTTGGACCTCTTCGAAGTTCGAACCGGACCAAACTTATTTTACAATTATTTTATCCAAATCCATCTCATGGAAAACGGACATCGAAGGGGTAGCGGTTCGACCGGTCCATGCTCAAGTATAATTAAAAAAAGGGCCAAATTCCGCTAAAAGTTACCAACTAACCATGTACTAGCCGCCGGCCCCATTGAGCTCGAAAAATGTTTGGTTAATTACAGTCTCCTCTTTCCCGTCATTCTACGCCCCCCGGTCGCTTCTATTCTCCATTTCCATTGTCAAATGAGGTAACTTTCCTTCTTCTCCGTGTTATTTCTCTTCAATTTTGAACTTCTGCTCCTTAATTGGACATTTAAGCTATTCAATTGCGCTCCCTCCGCCTCTGGTTTAGTATACTTGTAGGATGAACTCTGCCGCTCTATATTGCAGAAGAATGGTTCATAAATCTCCGTATGTTTTGATTTTGTCCAGAAATTTCTGCGGCTACAGCTTTGATGGTGATAGGACTGATACCGGATTTCAGTTTATTGAGGAACCCTTGAGGAGATTGTACAAAAACCCGGAATTTGATTCTGAGAGCTTGGATGAGTATCAGTTCATGCCTAGGCGACGTTTTGTAGAAAACACTAGGATAGATTCCATTAGAGTAATCGATGTTCTAAGACAAGATGGCCCTGGATTCGATGCTAAAGCAGCTTTGAACGAGCTGAATTTGAGGGTTTCTGGGCTTCTTGTTCGTGAAGTCCTTGTTAGGGTTTTGAGAAACATAAATAGCGAGAACAGAACAAGGTGTGCGAAATTAGCTTATAAGTTCTTCGTGTGGTGCACTCTTCAAGAAAATTACAAGCACACTGCAAATTCATATCATTTGCTCATGAAGGTATTTGCAGAGACTGAGGAGTACAAGGCAATGTGGAGATTGCTCGAGGAAATGGTCGAAAATGGGTTCCCAACAACTGCCCGTACATTAAACATACTGATATGTACTTGTGATGAAGCTGGCTTAGCTAAGAAAGTTGTAGAGAGATTCATCAAGTTAAAAACCTTCAATTACAGGCCATTTAAACACTCCTTCAATGCAATTCTCCACGTATTGCTCACAGTTCGTCATTACAAGTTGATCGAATGGGTATACGAGAAAATGCTGGAGGAAGATCACTCCCCAGACACTCTTACTTACAATATCATTATGTGTGCTAAATACAGATTAGGAAAACTTAATCAGTTTCACAAATTGCTCGGCGAAATGGGCAGGAATGGATTCCCCCCGGATAATCACACCTATAACATCCTTCTTCATTTTCTCGGTAAAGGCAACAAGCCAATCGCTGCGCTTAATCTCCTGAATCATATGAAGGAAGTCGATTTTGGTCCCGCTGCTTTTCACTTCACGACACTGATCGATGGCCTGAGTCGAGCAGGAAATCTCGATGCGTGCAAATATTTTTTTGATGAGATGGCGAAAAACGGATGCTTTCCCGATGTTGTTGGCTACACTGTGATGATCACTTCGTATGTAGTGGCGGGGGAGCTTGAAAAGGCTCGGGAATTGTTCGATGATATGATAGCCCGAGGCTTGTTACCAAACGTTTTCACGTATAATTCGATGATTCGCGGGTTGTGTATGGCAGAAAGGCACGAAGAAGCCTATTCCATGCTCGAGGAAATGGAATCTCGAGGGTGTAATCCCAATTTTGTTGTGTACAATACTCTTTTGGCGAATTTACGGAATGCTGGAAAGCTTTCTTTGGCTCGGAAAGTGATCAAAGAGATGGAAGAAAAAGGGCGACAAGCAAATTTTTTCAAGGGGTATAGGAGATACCAAAGTAATGACTAAGTGACTAAGGCCAGCTTGGCAGTGCATTCTTGAGTTGTTTTCCCAAAAAGCTCAATTTTCAAACTTTTCCTGTGAGCAGCATAGTTAGATTTTGGAAAAAACAAGTCAGATAACTCCTGATTAAATAGTATGATAGGATCGAAATGTGTTGTTCAGAGCCAAATTCTGTAGTTCTATACAAAGTTTGTGAGAGCAACTTATTGAAGCAACAGTTTTAAAGGAAATATCAAGCAGGCCCTAAGTGACTAGCATAATTTTGAGGTTTTCTTCTGTGAAATAGCATTCAATGATTTGGCTATCGGCTATTGGTGATGATGTGGCATCATCGATGGGTGACATACGTTATAGTAGTTGGATATCGAAGTTGCAGAGGTACGTTATATACATTTTCTTTTCCTTGTTATGCTTTTCTTCCACTGCAATTGAAATGTGAATAGGAAGTTATGTGGTTACTTAGCTTTCACCATCTTTTGTTGAGAAATGACATTTTTGAGAATCTGAGACTGAGTCAAGCAACTTGTATGATTTTGTTGCAATGCTCATCTACTTTATGTTAATGCTTTGGCCAAATACATGATGGTAACCAAAGTCTGATGCCGCCCTGAACTTTTAAAAGTTTCAATTAACCCCCTCAACTACTTGGTAAAAATGCACCAGTTTGCCCCCTCAATGTGTCAACTTCCGTTTGAGAGAGAACAAAAAAAATTGCATCTTTGAAAAGTCAAACTAATCAGATCTTCGTACGTGGTATTGAGGGGGCAAACTGGTGCATTATGCCAAGTTGAGGGGGTTGGTAAAAAAATTGCATTTTTGAAAAGTCAAACGAACCAGCTTTTGGTACGTGGCATTAAGGGGGTAAACTGGAGCATTTTTGACAAGTTGAGAGGGTTGATTGGAACTTTTGAAAGTTAAGGGTGTCATCAGGTTTTTGTTACCAAGTTGAGGGGGTGCTGATGGATTTGTCCTATTGCTTTGGACCGAAATTTTGGTTCATTAACTTTATAAAGGAAGCTTTGAGTTGTCATGTTGTTGCTTAGAATCTCATGTTGGCCTGGTAAAACGAGGTTAATATATATGCTTTTTACTGGTTCAAAGGCTACTATCAATTGTTAAGTATCTGTTTGTTAATTTCACATTCTCGTTTATTGTATTATTTGATCGTGTTTGATATTAATGTGATTTGTATCACAGTTTGCATTATTCATTTGACAGTAAGAAAAATAGAAAACATCATGAAGTCAAGTCACTTTTGTACTGTTTGTACAATTCCTTCCTACTTTGAAAATTCTTTGGCAATGTAAATGGTAAATCATATGTTTTAAATCCGTGTTGACAAACATCTGTAATGGTACTTGATAAAGGCATTATCGAAGCAATGAATGCGCGGTTGAGGATGCTGAGGGTGGACATATTCAGGCTATTCCGGTAGGAAAGTAACTGCGATACACTGATTTATAGCTCTTCTGCAAATCTTTGCTCATGTTTTTGTGAAGAAGCCAGTGTTGTTCAGTTCCCTGAGTTGTGATCCGGGATTTGGCGTGTTAGATAATAAATTTGACAAGGGATATCGAAAAGAAGAAATTGTATGTAATGGTTATGTTATCAAATTGTTATATTTTCATTTTTCATTTGTTATGTAATTGTAGCATTGGAGAACGATCAACTTACTATGTACATACAATTTGATTTTTCGGACTTTGGAATTTAAGGTTAAATTATATAGATATTTTACTTCCAATATCAAATTATTAACTCAAATTGATTTTGGAGTGCTTTAATCCTATAACCCATTATTATCCTTGATATTGTTGCTCTCAATAATTTTTTCTTGTTAAAATAAACCTTGGAATTTGAAGCCCTGAACCTTGTGAAAGTCAAGACTTAACAAGATGTTTTCATCATTCCATTCTTG
>CATIWQ010205282.1:0-26486 GCA_949673415.1 Euphorbia schlechtendalii | reverse complement strand
CTTAAATAATTTTTACAAAATTTTTAGTTTACTTGTGTGCTTTTTTCAATTTTATTAATTAACTGCTTCTTTCAAATTTGATCTGGTGTATCAATAATTGAATAAAAACTATAGTATAAATAAACAGCCACAACAAAATTTTCAAGCCAAAACTTATTGTCCCCACTAAAGATGGCAACGGATCGTTGGACCCGGTCTGGATCCGTTTGAATATATTAGACCCGGATCCGACCTAGATTCGGCGGGTCCAGATTCGACGGATCCAGATTCGAATCCTACTGATCCGGGTACATAAACGGGTCCATGTAATTAACATCAAATTCTTAGTTTCATCTTCCATATTTGTACATTTCACCTTATTTTAAATAGTTTACATGCTTATTTAATTATGTTCATGCAATTGGATTTACGTGGATATCAAATAATATTAATTATCCAATATTTTCAGGGTAAATAATAAATAAAAAAATACAATTAATTTTTAATTACGGATCCGGGTTTCATTGTCAGGACCCGGACCCGGATCCGTTTTCCTGGACCCGGATCCGACGGATCTAGAAAATTAAGATCCGGACCCTAAAAAACAGATCCGGATCCGGACCGGGTCCAGGATCCATTGCCATCCCTAGTCCCCACCCCTAAGGTTATGTTATTTTCAACTTATTCAACTACTCATTCAGTTCAATTCAATTCAGTTAAACTTCAGTTCAGTTTCCGTTCAGTTTCAGTTTCAGTTTAGTTTTAGTTCAGTTTCAATTTCAATTTAGTTTTAATTTATATATTATTGTATATATGATTAAAGTAATAATAAATATTTATATTATCAGAATGAGAAAAGAAAAGAAAAATAGTAATCATAAATAAAATAAATAATAAGTAACAAAATTTATTTAAGAATATTATTACTAATATGTTAAATTTTGATTGTTTATTATCGTTAATAACGAATAACTTTGTTTGATAACGAATAAATAGACAAAATAAATAATTTATAAAGTATAAAAAAGCATAGACATTACAATAATTGAGAAATATTACACTATTATAATTCATGGTTTTAAATTTTCTAATTCAATCTCCATCCATGTCGTCAGTTTCACTATCCTCATCAACATGTTGGATATTACTTTGATTCATCTCTCAAATTTGCTGTACAATAAAATTCCGCGCTACTAACTTAATTACTTTTTTTATTTTGTAGTCTTTTTAATCAAACTACATTTGTCTCAAAATAATATTCCAAAGTGTGGTTTTTGTTGATAATAAAAAAGTTAAGAATCCAACAGAATATCATAATAAAATTTAATGAAACAAAAATGTAATATTAAAATTACAAGGTAATGTTGTTATTATTGATATAAATAATAATTATTGAATTAAATTTCGGTATTTTCAATTTCAGAATAATAAATTTCAATTCAATTTCAGTATGTTCAATTTCAATTTAGTTGCAGTATTTTTAATTTCAGTTAAATACAACAGACCCTAAATAGCATCTAGCATTAAAGCAAAAAATCCTCGATCTTTTTTAATTTCCCCAATAAACTATTATTGTTTCTTTTTTCCATTAAGCTGATAAAGCTGTTTTTTCGGTTCTAATAGTTTAGATTATTTTTTCTAAACCTGGTGGGCCAATATTTGGTACAGACACAATTAAAGGGTAATTAAACCATATATCAAAAAAATTAGATTTTATTGCTTTTACAAGAATGAGTACTTAATATTCATTTTATCATTTTATTAGATTCTTTTGTTATTTTTACCCTTAGTTCCTTGTAACTACTTTCTCTCTCCTATTTAATTTGAATTTTGCAACTTCAAACCTCCATATCTCATAAATCGTTGATTTTTTGAATCGATGCTTTGAAATATTTTGTTCGTTGTAACTACTTTCTCTCTCCTATTTAATTTGAATTTTGCAACTTCAAACCTCCATATCTCACAAATCGTTGATTTTTTTGAATCGATGCTTTGAAATATTTTGTTCGTTTTAATTTTATCCTTAAAATGACATACACTTTGAATTTTTCGAAAAAATAAAAAATTTATCGCAATCTTATACATAGTATAATAGCTGTATAATAAAAATCATAATTTTTCATTGAAACATTATACAATGTATAAGAGTGGTATAATGTTATTTAAAAAAGAATATATAGAATACATTATACCACTCTTACATCATGTATAACGACTTCATGAAAAAACAGTAAAAACAAGTATTATACTATGTATAAGACTACGACAAATTATTTTTTTACTAGCTAGTGAGTTTTGTTGTAAAGATAACCATTATTATACCATGTATAAGAGCTTTCATATCGGGTTTAAGATCTTCATGTCATGATTTTCATGGAGAAATCGGTCGTGTTATGAACATAAAGGAGAAAAAAATCTATATAAATTTATTATACAACTTTATATCATTTATAAAGCTTTCATGAAAAGGTAGTAAAAAGGGCATTATACCACAATTATACATTGTATGAGATTGTGAAACATTAATTTTTTTTTCAAAAAATCAAAGTGTATGTCATTTTAAAGATAAAATTAAAACGAACAAAATATTTCAAAGCGTCAATTTGAAAAATTAACGATTTGTGAGATATAGAAGTTTGAAGTTGCAAAATTCAAAAATAAATAAGAGAGAAGGTAATTATAAGAGTTGAAAAAGTCAACTTGAAAAAGGTAAAAGGAAAAAATATTTTTTCTTTTCATGTAAAAAAAAATTTTCTTAATTTTGAGTTTTGCAAAAGAAAAAATTTGTAAAATCTAAATTTTAATAAGAAAATATGGCAAATGAAAATATAATGTACTTAGGGTTTAAAAGTACATATATATTCTTAAAATGTATAGGTAATTAAGAAAAGAATTTTTTTGGCATGCCTATATTAACCTGGTAAGTTAGGTTGAACACGTGTTGAAGCTTATTTATCAACATATCTATAAATTTGATATATATTTTTATAACCTTAATGCATCAATCACCCCTGAACTTGTTCAGAAAAGTTAATTGTTACTTTGAACTTGCAAAATTTACATGTGTGATTCCTTCAATATCACATGTCAGCTTTTGGTTGAAAAAAGAGGAACCAGAAAAATAATATCTTTGAAAACTTAAATAAATAAAAAACTCACATGACATTGAGGGTAAAGTGACGCATATAAACAAGTTCAAGGTGGGTATCTGACGTATTTTAAAATTCAAGATAACAAGTGACTATTCAAACAAGTTTAGAGAAGGTAGATGCATTATACCATTTTTATATCTTACTATAAGATTTTATAACTTATTTTACATTTTATAAGCAATCATACCAGCAAAGACAATTAAACTTTAGGAAATTTCTAGCGTTATTTTATTTTCGTAAGATAACCGTTATTTTAACTTTTATTACTGTTGAATCAAACTTTATATCACTCATTCAATAATAATTAGATAAAAATAATAATTACTTAAAAAAACCTTTCATAAATTTAAAAAAAAAATCCATTTTATCTATTAACTTAAAGTTAGATTATGTCATATTTTCTTATCAATTAAACTACCAAATTTCTCGGGTCAAACCATCAAGAATCGGTAAAATAATCATATACAATATAAAAAAATGAAATCTATAACTCATTTTTACGCATGCTGGCTTGACTGCTAATTGTTTAACTCGTACAACGAAAAGAAAATCTGAAACTTGGCAAAAATTTATGCTAGGCCGCCCATCACCCCTTATATATACTTAAAAATAAGTATACCAAAAAAAGAAATATTATATAATTAAAATGTCAATAAGTGTGTCTATTGTTTATTAATTTGACTATTCTATTCATTAATATAACTATCATTCAAAGATCATTAATTAGATTAGTAGTGGCTTGTGCATATATAGATCCCAAATTGATTTGCACTAGTTGAAAAGATTAAGCTTCTTAAATCCACCAAAATATGAAAGCATTTAGTTTGATATAGGTTTTTTTAAAAAATACTTTTTAAATATATGAGGAATCAAATGCAACTAAACTTTGAAAAAATGCATCTCAACAAATATAATATGATTTAAAAAATACTATTTATTGTAAGGGATCATGCATGTTTCATATTAGATATAACTAACAATTTTTTTTTTCATTTAGACAATCTTATTCAGAAGTTAATAATGTATGGATATCTGTATGACAGGAAATCCACAACGTAAAGTTGCAATAGACTTTCTTCCTAACCAACCATCAATATCTACAAATGATCTTCCGTGGCTAATTGGAACTCAAGCATCAAGAAAAGCAAGATTCAAGTTTTGGACAAGAACCTTGGATCGTTCAAGGAGTCTTCCATGGATTCTCACCAATAGTTTCCAAGGCGAAGAATCTTGTCCCCAAAACAACAACAAAACCTCAACCATACTCCTCTTCCAAACAGGATCCCTAAATGCAAACACTATCAACCTCAAAATATTCAAGAACCCAAGCTTTTGGGAAGAAGACAAAAGCTCATTGCAATGGCTAGACAAACAAAAGACAAACTCAGTTATGTACATCTCATTTGGGAGTTGGGTTAGTCCAATCGGAGAGGGAAAAGTGAGAAGTCTAGCACTTGCACTTGAGACAATTAAACAACCTTTTATATGGGTTCTTGCCCCGGCATGGCGCGAAGGGCTTCCCATAGGGTATATCGAAAGGACAGAAAAGCAAGGGAAAATAGTAAGTTGGGCACCTCAAGTGGAGGTATTGCAACACCATGTGGTAAAGTGTTACCTCACTCATTGCGGATGGAATTCAACGATGGAGGCTATACAATGTAGGAAGCCACTCTTGTGCTACCCGGTGGCCGGGGATCAATTCGTGAATTGTGCTTATATAGTGGAGAAATGGAAGATCGGAGTGAAGATGAATGGGCTGGGATTGAAAGATGTTGAAGAGAGCTTGAAGAAGGTGATGGATGATACGGAAATGGAGAGTAGGTTGATGAAGTTGTGTGATAAGACAATGGGAGAAGAAGCTAGTTTAAGAGCAATGTCTAATCTTACTACCTTCCTTGATCATATTAGTAAGCTCAAAAAGGAGTCTTTAATCCCATTTTTGTTGGAGATTTGAATTCATTCAACTTATGAATTAAGGCTTTTAGTGCTTTTTATGTACCATAGAAAGGATTCAGTTTGTCTGTGTTAACTGCAGAGGAGAGTAAGGGAGAGTGTGAGTAAATTGAATTAAATCCTTGGAGACAAACATAAATTTTTAAGGATTTAGATTATTTCATAAATGGATTAAAAATTAAGTTGTATGTGTATTTGTAAAAGCATTCAATGACTAAAAAGCATAATATCTATACTATTTTGAATGAACTCTTCTTAATTTTTCATTGAACTAATTGAAAATTTGTTCTCGTGTTTATTTAAAATTTTATGATATTTTTGTTATTATATTGTAATTATTATTATGTGGACTTGATAAGTAATTATACGCAGAGTCCTGACTTTTCAATGCTTAAACATTCATCTTTTGCAATGCTTAAACATTCATGTAATACTTTCTTTTCTATTGCACATATGCTCGCTTCCCACAGGCTGGACACAGAGCTATGATGTTGTACACTAAACACCAAATCCATCTCAATTCAAACTTTCAGGCATAAAAACTAAAGTGAATTTCATAATTTTTAAATTATTAACTGATCAAACTTAATTAGTTTTGGATAATGAATATGTTACCAAGGCTTCGAATATGAAACCACCCTAGAAATTTTTAAATTTAAATTAGAATAGTTATTTTTGAATAATTGTGTTTTTCCTCCCATACACTAAAAGTCAATTTGGATAACTAATTGAAGAGATTAGTCATCAGAGTAGTAGACTAGCAGTGTGTAAAGAGGTTGGAGTTTGTCCTTGCCGGCACTTCGGGTAATCGTTGCGAACTCTATACGCTAAGTAAGCTTTAAAGTGTAGTGTCGCAGTGGAAATGGAATGTTGTGCTTCCTTTGCGTGTTGAAGATCTTGTGATTGCACAAGGGTGATGAAAGGTTAGAGAGCAAGAGAGTTTGAGAATGTAAGTTGTGTTACAAAGGAATACAAGTACAAAGTTTAAGTGTTGGAAGCATGCATACAAATGAAGTGTGGAGGTCTATTTATATAGTGTTTCCACTTCCATTACATGTGGCTAATAATATTTTGGAATATTCCAAGCATATTCTACTATTTTAGTGCATAAAATATGCAAAATATTATGCTAAAGTCGGTTAGGAAGCTTGGAGAGAGCTCCTTGAATTATCTAGCTCGTAACCGTAAGGTTTTGGGTTGTATAATTTCTGTTGCAACGTTTCTGGTGGTTTCTGGCAATACTCTGAGGTTGCCAAAGGGGTTTGGAACATTGTGCAAGGCTTTTTTAGCAAGGGAACTAGCCCCTTGCAACGTCCTGCATGTCTTTGGGTTGGATCATTGCAGGCTGTATGTAGTTTTTGGCCCATGTCTCACATTTTTTTCCTTCCCTTCATTTTTCCTCACGCAAGACTCATGTCAAAGCTCGCCAAACATCCCGACCTTGTCATGCTCTTTGCAACTCGAGCATACTTGTCCTTGGCTGATTTTGCGAGTTTCCTTCGCACCTTGCCACGAGGCTTCACATGCTTTGCTTGGCTGAAATGTCCCTGCGCATATGCCATCGCACATGGGCAATAATGCATAGCGGGGCGAGATTGACGCTCCGTAACAAGTAGCTATCAACTCTTTCTAATCCTAAAACTAATCTTGAATGTTTACGTTGTATATTAATACTGCTTAAATTATATTATTTTTTTTACTCATGAATATAGTCTATCACATCAAATAAAAAACAATAACATCTCTAATCAAAGGTGGACGTAAGGATGTAAATGAACCAAACTGTTTGTGAACAGCTCGGTGTTCGACTCGATAAAAGTTCGACTCGGTTCGAATCGATTTATAAATGAACAGTTCGTGAACATGATTTTATGGATCGAATTATAAACGAACTGAACATGAACGAGCCAAAGTTCGGCTTGTTTATTCGTGAACAAACTCGATTAGAGGTTCACGAACAAGTTCATGAACTAACTCGATAAGTGTTCGTGAACTAGCTCGATCATTATTGTTACATATCAAAAATAAAATTTTATAGAACTTAAAATAAAGTATGCATATATAAAAGTAAACTAATACATCAAAAATAAGTTAATGTCCCACTTTAAATTAATAATTAAATTGCCAATATTGTTCGGAACAAAAAAATGAGTTCGTTCGAAAAAAAATTAACGAATCGTTTACGAACGAAATAAATGAGTTGTTCGTGAACAGTTCGCGAACAAACGAACACTTATATAAATGAACACAAACAAAATTTTGAGTTCGAATTCAAGTTCGGCTCGGCTCGTGTTCGTATAAAAATTAAATAAACGAACATAAACATGCCAAAACTCGGATCGACTCGACTCGTTTACAGGCCTAGGTGAACGAACAATAAGTAAATTCTCCATGTCGAAGAATCAACTGCTTTAGCTAACAACTATGTAGCATAATTCATAAACTAATTGACATAGACAAGTTTAAAAATACTAATCGAACACAACCACGACAAAGAACAAACAAACTAAATATGTTTGTTCTGCACAACAAACACGCCCTTGAGCTGACTCAATCCAAAAATAAAACAAATGTTGCAACATATATTTCTTAAATCCCAAATAACGACTTTGAATATCTACAACCATACGAATAATTGCTTGCGCTATAACATCAGCCAGTATTACAGATCTGAAATGATTTTACTGAATGGATATAGATATGAGAATTTACTGTGAAATATCAACAAGTATCTTATCTAAACGCGGATGTAGTCCAAGCTAGTTGTAAAACTATCAAGGTTGAGTTATGTAGAACAAATCCATGTTTGAATTAGATGATTATGTGGTGAATGATACGAGTAATTGATGCAGATTATTCTCATAAAACATTAAAATAAAAAAAGAAAAAGAAAGAAAGAAAAACGATAAAATAAATGGTGGGAAGATGAAAAAATATTGTTAGACTTTTTTCACCCGGTAAACAAAGTTACAAACTTGAAGATGAAGATTTTCAAAAAGAGAAATAGCTAGAGCTTTTAAAATTATAAACTCAATAAAGATAATCTTACAGCATGAAATAAATTTAAAGTTAAAATAAAAAGAGTGGAACATTAAATGTTAGTTAATTTTTATATAATAAAAGATTAGTAATTTTATATTGACACAAGTTATCATAAAATCTCATCATGGATCTTATTTTCATCTTATGATTAAGATTTAATTACCTACATAAAGGATGAAAATTGTAAGAGGTAAATGATTATAGAATAAATTGATATCAATATTAAATGTCTTGGTAAAATTGTCGACTATGAAAAATAATATCAGTGTATTTTAACAATTTTCAATATCCCTGTTCAACCAATTTATTGTTTGAAAATAGAGGAAGATACGGAGACTTGTAATGTTTAGGGGAAAATAGCTGAGCTGTGGTAGGCGTTCATGTCCTGCGTGGAAGAGAATAACGTTCAATTCAACCCAATACTGTTAAATTACAACTCTGTCCATTTCAATATCAAACTACTGCTTTCCTCTTTTTACATTTCTTCTGGTTTTTCCTTTCTTCTCCTTTTCCGTTTGGGCATCAACTTCCGCTTCTTCAATTCTTCCACCATCTCATATCTCAATTGTGAGTTTTCCTTATCTCTTGTTTTCTGTTTTATATTGCTGCTCATGTGCATGCTCTGATTTCTTTTTCTGTTGATTGTTTGCTTGTTACTTCTGTAGATTGAATTGATTAAACTCGGCTATATCCTTTCTTTTTTCTTCGGTTTTTGTTGTCAATTTATTCGAGAGAAATAAACATCAGTGGCAAAATCTTTGGCCTAATAATCTTTTTGGTGCTTCTTTGGCGGGCGGTGTCTGATGTAATTTCTGGATCTTATATACTTACTTGATTTTTTTGCTAATTTCTTGATTCAGTTTTCTGAAAGTCGATTATAGAACAATTAGAAAGTCAGACTATAGTGCTAGAGAAAAAATTTCACTGTAGTCTGTTGATTTGATGGCGGAAAAGGTGTTTATATTTGGCTTCATTTGTTTTGTAGGCTCAGAAGAATAGCTAATAGCACTACATATTGTTGTCGATAACTTCTATAGTATGACTGAACGCCGTAGCAATGCAAGTCTAAGTTCAAGCTCAAGTTTAAATAGCAGCGTCCCAGATACAGAGGATGACCAAATTATTGCAAGCATCTTAGGAGAAGATGAAAATTCTCATGCTGATAGAAGGCTTGGAAAGAGGCTATCTCATCTGGATTCCATACCAGTAATTTACTTTTCAAGTCTATGATTGGCTTTTATTCCTTGAATGTGTATGCATAAATGGCCGTTTTCATTTATGCAATTTTGTTCTATTTAATTTTTTTTTCATAATCTTGTAAACCTTTATTACTGCAGAAGTAGGTATTTTTTCATCTTATTACTGTTTGCAGGGATCAATTTAGATATTGAACATGGCCAAAGTCACTTACTAGGATATGCCCAACAAATTATGTATGATGATTTATGAGTATACTGAAATGTTTCCAGAATTTTTTTTTATTAGTACATATCACTGAGTGGATCGTGCAGTTCCTTGTTAAACAATTAGGATTTGCTGTATTTTGCTTTTACCTGTTTTTTCGGGGGAAAGGTTGTGGGAACTAGTATTGCTTTGGATGATTCTTCTGTTTTACAAATCTAATAGCTTATTTTCATATTCTCAATGCATTTTGTTTACCTTTTTTTTCTGTATCATTTGTTATGTAAATTTTCTCTAATTTATAGGTATAATCCTTTTAATTTTTTACTTAATGTCTTTTGTTCTGTAATTTTGCTAATTAATAGATGTATAAATGACATCTACTATGGTGGCAGCACACTCCACGGATCAATGGAGAGATACCTGATGTGAATGATGCAACCTTAGACCATGAGCGGCTTTCTGAAAGGTTGTTATTTTTCAGAAGTTTTATATGTCATCTCTTATTGACTATTGTCATTATTATGTTAGTTGCTAAAGTTGTTTTGAGTTCGCTTCTAATACACTTTTGATCATTGTCACCTTACTAGTATCTTATGTTTTACTTGGTTTCAGTTTCTATTAAAGTATCCTTTAGGCTTATGAAGTTTTTACTTTTAGAATGTTATGCGAGTAAGGTTTTGCATGGCATGATACATTCAATGAGCATTTAGGGATTGTTATATTCACTAGAGACCTATGTTATGGACTAACCTACTGATGGACTAAGAGCATTGAATAGAATGAAATTAATTATAAGCTCAAATCTTCTATATACATAAAATAATTTTTTTCCCTCTTCCTCTTAATCTCATAACCTTGTTAACTTACTGCAGATTAGCCACATATGATCTTGAAGAGTTGCAGATGGAGGGTGATGGGAATTGCCAGGTGGATTAAAGTTTCACTTTTGCTATTATAAAGATTTTTAGTTTTTTTCTTATAATATTATGTATTCCATATTCTGCATATGCTGATTTCTTATGTAGTTCTGCAGAAATTGCTAAAATGCACTTATATACATTTGCTTGATATTCTATTACTATGACCTAAAATGATTATTTGGCTTGAATTGACAGTTTCGAGCATTAGCGGACCAGTTGTTTCGCAATCCAGATTATCACAAACACGTGAGAAGGCAAATAATTAAGCAGGTATAGTTTCTAAATTATCTTTTAGTGTCTCAAAAATCTATTATTCTATTTTGTCCATTAAAAATACAAGGCAATATTTACTTATCAGTCTTTTGGGTGTGTGTGTGTGTCTCGTTTTCATAGCTTGTATGGTGCCATTTTGGTCATTTTGTTTTAAGTGAATGTTGAATGAAGGGCCTATTTGTATTTACATTGTTACTATAATGCTGACATGTAGCATAGGAAAATGATGCAAGCTGTCCAATTCTTGTTTTGATTGGAACTGCTAAGTTTTTTGTTAGAGTATGAGCTATGAAGCTCACCAATTAGAACTGCTTAGGGATGGCTGTGAATACAGGTATACCTGGCATTACCTAATGATAATGTGACCACTCAAACCTTTTTTACTATGGCGGGGAATAGGATTTAAAACATTACCTATCATGTTACCAGTATACCTAGGTAGCCATTTCAAAACCAAAGTCTATGGTCGCTAGATCAAGAAATGACAGCAGATTTTTCTGCAGAACCGTAACTCCTTGTAATCCATTGAAACTAAAGCCATATTTATGATTTTGAGGTCAATGAAGAGTTCTTCTGCTAATTGCAGAAGTTAGATATGGGTGAAAATGGGGTTTTAACACTGTAGAGATGAGGGTTATCTTCATCCAATTTTCCATAAATTAATATGATTTATCCATCAATTTTAAAGTTATGGAAGATCATCCCTCCCTTTCAATTATAAGATAATATATAATTTTTAGTAAATATCAAAATGTTGTAATGTAATGTGTTCAGAGGTTTGTTTGGATATTCATCTCTATACTCTATTGCATATCGCTTGTGAATGTCATAGCCTTTATACGCTCCTTTGAACTGGAATTTGATTTACTATTGTTTTATATAATTGCACCTTGCTTATTTCTTTAGTATTATACCATTTTTTACAGTTAAAACATTTCAGAAAATTGTACGAGGGTCATGTTCCAATGAAGTACAAAACCTACCTGAAGCAAATGAAAAAGTTAGAATTTATCATACCTTTAGCTTTCTTCATACGAAAATGACCATGTTTCTTGATATCCACATAATGTTAATTCGTCTCATAAACCAGCCCATTGTAATTTTGTAGATCAGGGGAATGGGGGGACCATGTAACTTTACAAGCAGCAGCAGATCGAGTAAGTGCAATTCTTATTATCTTTGCTTATTATCTCATCTCACTTTCTCTATCTGCGACCTACATAATACTAATTTTAATAATTAGAAAGCATTCGGACAGCCAAAGAAACCTTTATTTAAAAGTGCAACGGGATTATATTTAATATCAAGACTTTTTAGGGCCTGCCCTTGCCTACAGCTCAATACTCAAATTTTCTACATTGGCCAAAATTATGGATGTTCTGGCTAATGTGTATAAATGAAATGAGACCTGTTGGATTCATTGGCTATGGACTATATTTAATATCACTAACAAAATTTGGTATTTCTTTTGTGTGGAACCTGAATGTGGGGAACTGAGATACATCTATAGGCTTGAGGCTCCTTGGTTGGCACATTTAGGCCTGTTTTTTGGGTAGCATATTTGCAGGGCTGGCCCTGGGCAGGGTGCAAGGGGTGCGACCGCCCAGGCTCCAAAAATATTTTTGTGTTTAAATTTTTAGTAGTTAATGTTTACACTGTTTTAAAAATTCCCGCCTAGGCGCTATTTTGAGGGTCGTCGCCTGACTAGCCTAGCTCTTAAACCCTGCCGACTAGCTCCTAAGTCCACTGGCCTGCATTGTTGCGATACATGTTGCAGCATCAATTTATCACTAATTCTCTCTCTATCTATCACATGCTTATACACTGGCACATACAAACATCAACTTAATAGTGCAAGTAATATTATTCGGTTATGTATTCATCTTCTAACCTTTGTAAAGCTATGTTTTCAGTTTGAAGCCAAAATTTGTTTGGTTACATCATTCCGCGACACCTGCTATATTGAGATCATTCCACATAATAAGAATCCTAAAAGAGGTACATACTACTTAGTTCTTAATGATATCCTCCCCTAATATTAGTTTTTGGTGGATTGTTTATCTTTGAGCAGCTTAGAATGTTGATGAAGCTTATGATTTAATATTAGCCAACTTCGAGTCATAAATAATCAAGAATTCCTCATATTACCTCACTAATTTTTTTTCCTTTGTTCCTCTTTCGGCTAATTATTATGGTTTGATGAAAAGGAATGTTTAAAGATGAAAATCAAATATTTAACTGAGACTTCACATTTTGTTTATTTATTAATTACTTGTTATTTCTGGATTTTTACTTGCTTGTTTGTTAATAGAGATTTGGCTAAGTTTTTGGAGCGAAGTGCATTATAATTCACTATATGCAAGTGGAGGTAATGGAATATTAATTTCTTTATCCTTTCATTTTTGTTGTATTTGATGAATATTTGTATTTTCAGTTAATAATCCTTGGTTTTATTTACAAATAGATGTGCCCTCCAGAGTAACAAGAAAAAAGTATTGGCTTTTCTGAATACTACAATATACGGGTAAGCAGTCATGTTATACTTATACAATTACTGTTATAGCAAGAAAATTCCACTAGTCTTATGTATGATTATACTAGCTGTTTGCTAAACTCACATTTTATGAGATAAATTAGATATAAATGTTACTTGTAATGTAAGACGTGTAATTCAGTTATTATGTATTATAGTATGAAATTAGTTATTCTTCACTGAATTTTGAGGCTTTATGTGTGTGTCTGTATATATATGAGGGTTTTCTATATTTATTTTTTGTTTTTACCAATTAAATTTTTTTTCCATTCATCACCATTGAACCAACCATTGGATCAATGTTATACATTTTGATCCAACGGTAATGATGGGAAACTTAATGGAGAAATCATGTAAAATATATTATCCTATCTATATTATTAAGATTACTTGGTCTATTAAATCATAATCAAATGGAGAATTACGTAAATCAAAGATTGCGGTTATGTTGTTCATGCTTATGAATTTCGTAAGTGTTTGCAAGAGTGTCACAACTCATAACTTCGGTTTCTAGAATAGGATCAGCTGCTCAAATTGAAGCTACAAAACAATACTGACGGTAAGAGTTAAAATGGAATTCGCCCAATTCTGTACAAAATCAATTGCTTCGTATTAAAATTGAACATGCTTCACACTCTTCTTTTTGGGGTTTTCAACTATCGCAAATGCAATTGGCCGTTGATCAATTTTTACTTATCATACATCCTGTAGCCTTGTTTCATTTAAGATAAAAAATCATTGATTTCACAAGCCGTTAGATACATGTTTATAATATAATTGTAATTTTGTAATGCTTTTTACATTTCGTGCCATGAAATCATTTAAACAATAGATTTAAGTTGCTATGTAAGATGCAACCATCCAATTACCAGACGTTTTGATTAATCTTTCATCCTTATACCCCAAGTCAGCAATCGATTTGCACGGCGACACATTTTTTTATAAGTTAATGCATGCATTCTAAAATGAGTTCAATGAGAATAGATATCTCCTGCGAAGTAAAATAATAAAAGCTTGTTTGATTTTGGTTTCTTGTTCGAATACAATTCATGAAAGTGTGACCTTTCGATACGAGGGAGCCTAGTAAATGACTACCACATCCAAAGGGAGGCAAATTATTCAAACCTAACACGAGAAGGTAGTGATGATAAATAACAATGCCGCGTTTGTCTAGTAATTAGGTGTATAGTCTATATTGGTTTTGAAAAATTCTAAAGAAAATGATTTTTATTTAATAGCATATGTAAAAATTCAACACGTAATTTTATCATTGATTAGTTAGTTTATGTTCCTATTTATTCCTCAAGTTTGGTTGTTTGATATTAGATTGATGAAAGGTGGGCAATAAGAATATTATAAGACAACGTAAATTATTAATAAAAAATCACAATACCTCCTTAATATTAACCTATATATCTCTATAGATGAAAGTTTTGAACTTTACCACATGCGTGCTAGGTTTTTCTTTGAGAATTGATAAATTACATTATTAATTTTTTTATACTTTTCCACAATTTAAATTTAATGAATAAAAGAATAAAATGAATTTATCAAATTAATTATTTAAAAAAAAAAAGCTCTACTCTTTAAATTTCAATTCAATTTCATTTATTTTGATTCACTCGATTTTAAATCAGTATAACCTCATTCACCATAATATGGATGTTCACATTAAACTCAAAATGAATCTAGAAGCTAACTACGAATTAAGAGAAAAATCATGATGCTAAAAAATATTACATTTAAAGCATTGCAATCTTGTAGTAAAAGCATCATAGCATTATTATTAATTTATTATGCGAAAATGAGAAAAAAGGAACTTATTTATTTTTATTTAGTCCTATAAATAAAATAACGAAAATAAGGTGGCAAGTTAAAATTGACTTTACAGTATACGCGGTGCACCACTGTACGCCAGTATTCTTGGCTCTCTATTCTCAAATTCCAGCTTCTCCTCTCTTTTCCCAATATCTTTACTTTTCTTCCAGTCCCAATTACTTCCATTTTCAATTCCCAATTCTTCACTCTGTCATGATTCCTCTTAATTTTCTACTTTGTTAACCCTAATTTATTTGTCTCATCATCCGCCCATTTCAGATCTCTGAGGTCTTATGGAGAAGGTAATGATGATTCATATGTGTATTGATCACAATCGATTTCGAAAAATTGGGGTTTTGTTTTCTTTTTATTTGTGGAGTTTCCGTGGAATTTTATTTGGGATTCTGCTATTTCAGTTCTTACTAGAGCTTCTCTCTTACTTTTAGCACGATTTGAAGGGATTATTGTTCCAAATTTTTTGTATCGCTTGTGCTTATTCATCTTTCCTCGTCTTCATTATTTCTTCAATTCTATTTTGTTGTTCTAGGCTATTAGGGTTCGTGATATATATTTGTTGAATTTGATTCGATTGTATGACTACTTGTTATACATGCGAGACATTCACTTTGGTATAGAGAAGTAATTAAGTTATTTCAGTTAACGGGCTCTTCTCCAATCGTTTCAACTATTTCAGTACCGGATATGGTTTAAAATGGTGGAATCTCTTTTCAATATTGTTGCACATGAGGATTGTGTTTACGTGCTCTTTGTTTGCTATGATGATTGCTTCTTGCAAAACTATTGTTTATTCTAGGGTTTATGCTTTTTACAATTGCGAGTATTGTACGAGTAGGATGAAGTTTGATAAAATGTTTATAAATATTAGTTCAAAGTAACCATAGAAAGCACATATATTTTAAGCAAGCAAGAATCCCTTTTATATCTTTATGTACTATAAAATGTGTCTGATGTACTGTCTTTTTTTTCCTTTATTCTTTTTCCTTTTCAGGTTGTAGGCTTTGATTCCTTTTCAGATATGGATGATCTGGAAAATACATATGGGAAGGTCAGTTCATATGGATCATACTAAACATAATTGTTGCAGGCCTTTGAATCTCCTTCATTTTCATGTTTCTGTATCCTATTCTTTACTAGTAATGGATTAGTAACATGACTGTCCATGAAAGCTGAATAGAAATGTGCCAAAGAAACTATTTTACATTTCCAACCAGCATTGAACTATTATGAATATTGCTTCCCGATTTGTTTTTGCAACATATTTTGTATGTACAACACAATAACAAATGCATCCATGAGAATACATATATTATGGCTCCTATTTTTTCTCTCTCTGCCAATTTCCGATTCTTTTCGGCTAATGAGGCATGTAATGAATATTTCCCCCCAATTATAGGGTGTAAATTTCGGAGCTTTATCAGATATGGATGATCTGGCGAGTACATTTGCTAAGGTCAGTTTGCAAGCTTCAATTATTTTTTGGAATGTGTTACGTGTAACATTTAATTTCTTTAGCTATGTGTTTTGCATAACATTTTCTGTATAGAACAGAATTGTCATCAGTGTGAAAATAGTTATTACTCCTCAATTGACCTTACTGTTGCAGTGTTGCCAACATTTATCAATTATCATTCATATCACCTAATCCATTGGTCCAACATGAGTGACTTGAAGGCTGCACAATAGATCAGATGCTGAGGATAACTTAGTTGTCCTCCATGATACTGAACTGTTTTAATCATTTTGCATTTCTTGACATCTACCTTTTGGCTCAATTCAATGTTTTTTTGGGTAAACTTTGTGTGGCAAGTGAATTCATTTATCTATTGGTGCATAAATTGGAGTTAATGCAGCATGCTATGTTATTCGGACTCACCATTTTTGCCGGCACACCGGTGTCTGGTACGGACGGTACAGATACCAGTGCCGGACACGTGTCCGGTGCTGCAAAATGTATACAGGTGCAGCTAACCTAGTCTGTGTAAATTGGTAACTCAAATAGCACGTCCATGGAAGAACAAGTTCCTCACAGACAGACAAGAAAAAATGAGAGAGAAGGTAGAAGAGAGATGAGAGATAACCGTTGGGTCTTGTTATGTTTTTATAGCTTGAACAAAAGGCAATAACCTTTTCATCTTTCTTATTTACTATTGGTTATAGCTGGAAACCTAACTGGAAAAGACTTTACCTCCAATATAGGGAGTCCCTATCCTATACTTTCTATTTAAAAAATCTATTTTATTAATTATTATTCATTCCATGCCCCTTTTGTTTTTGCTGAATATTGGTTTAAAATGTTACTGAGTTTATTTATTTTTTTATGTTTTTATTTTTAGTTTTGCAGTTGACAATACTTATGCAATTTCAATACTTTTTATTTTCATATTTTTGGAAATTCTCACTTATTTGTGACTTCTCCGTATCCCCGTACCATTGTCCAACATAGGACGGTGTCCCAGTATCCTAAAATTTTAAAAATGTCGTACCGGATACCCGGATCCACACCCGAATCCGATACTCGTACCCGAGTCCAGGTAACATAGGTTTTATAAAGTAAAGTAAGGATGAAATTACTGGAGTACCCTTAAATATTAAAAATATGTATAAAATAGCAAAGTTATAAGGATGATGTAGTAAATTAGGCTCCCTTCCCCTTAGATTCGACCAAAATGGTGGAACTGAATAAAAAAAGAAGTTGAGCGGAAGCAAGGGGAAATAGGTTTCTCTAAAATCCGTTCTTATTTTTACGATTCCCGCTCCCAAGCATGAGATTTAGCTTCCTTTCCCTTACATTCCTCTAGAATCCTATCATCCAAGCAAAGCCTTAGACTTCAATAACAAACTAACATGCCCTATGTGCAAGATCCCTAATTGAGATAAAATCCTGGCCTGGATAGTGTAACTGTATGACAAACCCAATACGGGGACAGCATTATTTTTTTTCTCATTGAGAGTATCAAGTCAGACCGTTGGTAGATCTAGATCAGTAGATGAAACTCATTCCTACACTTTTCATGATTGCGAGAAAGTATCGGATCTAAATATCCTAATGTGGATTGAATGATTGAATAAACATAAAAACAAGAACACATGCAGCAATTTTGAGTTATACCCTTCAAAAAATTGTGAAAAACTCAGAAGAATATAGCATTCCATACTATTGAAAAATAAGGTGAATGCTTAAGTGGTAAGCAGTATACATTATGTCATAAGATACCAATCTGAAGAGAACCGGCAACTTAGCATAGTATGGAAGTTAGTCATTGAGCTAATTTAGTCTTTAATTCCCTCATGGCAAATGGCCTTAGTACTATTAGTGAGTTAGTAGGAATTTTTTATTCTATTTTATCAATTATCATTGTTAGCTAATTGTCCTTTAATTCCTGTTTGCTTGTCTATACAAGGAGGGCATGTAAACATTATCACATATTATCAATCAAATGCTTATTTCTCCCTATTCTCTCTACTTCTCCCTCAATCTCCTCATCTTTAACCCCATTTTCCTCTATTTCTGTTACCTTTACACTGATATTCCAATCCAGTCACAATCTATTTGTGACACATTATTGTGCAAAAATAGCATCCATTTAGAACATACGATATATGTCATATGTGAAATGTCATGCGGTCAACAATATCTCTCCAAAAAAATTTATGAAAAATATACCTTTTCAATATTGTCCATCATAATACCCTTGACCTCGGTTATTTGCGCCTTTAGCTTCGATAACTTGCTTATCTCTTCTGGGTGGCTCATACAATATTGCATGTGTTCCTTAAGCTTTGGCCTATATTTCTCAGGCAGCAAACATAAGAAACGGTTTAACATTTCAAGAAAAAGTCAAATTCATAAAACTCTATATACAGACAGGGATTTACATACCCAAACTCTCTGTCAAGATTATATGCGATGCTAAATCGATCTTCAAACAAGTCATCATCCTCATCATCAGCAAGCGGATGCCCCTCATTACTAATACTTGAACCATAATGTTGTTTGAAATCATCCTTAACGCGATCTAGAAACACAAAAGGTAAACTTCTTCCAGATGATTCATCAGCTACAACAAGAAAAACTGCATGCCATAGAAAAAATGTCAAGGCAAGGACTCGACAATGCAAACAAAGTAAATAAGAGAGACCGTCAACGAGAAAAATAATACCAAATCCACTGTCAATTAGGAAATTAAATGTATGCCCATCACATGAATACGTATACTTGCTGCTATTTGAAGGAAGCTTCTGCAAACACTGGACAGCAACCGTACTAAAGTTCCCTGAATATGGGGTATGCTCTGCTAATACAACTGTACCCTTAGCCACAAAGCTATATATCAATCCTTTTGGATTCATTTCTTATCTATAGCTCCAATTGATGCCAATATCCCGAAAGGAAAAGAATCTGACTCCAGCAGTGCCCTTAGCCTATCCAAAATCAAAGAATTAAAAGAGGTAATTTATAACTGGAAATTTAAATTTCCCACAAAATAAGCATAAGAGGCAACAAAAATCTCAGGGAGCTGCCCAATGGAAGAGAAACGACAAATTTGATGAGCAAAAGCACATAAACACATCTAATTGAACAAAGAGAGCTAGCTGCAACGATCTTATGAACTTACACAATCTCGATTAAAAAATCTAGGGTTCTGAGCAAATTATACTAAATAAAATCCCAAATCTCCACTAATGCACTCAAAAATTGAAACAAGGAATCAACTCCGAATTATTCAACGCGACATTGTGAAAAATAACGAAGCAACAAATATCCATTTCCTCGTGTTTTCCCCGGTAATTCTTATAATTCAAACAGAAAATAGGACACGGAAAAATAAAGGAAATAAATCGAAAGCATAGTTCAGAGGAATTCCGAAATTACAAGAGGGAATTGAAAGCAAAAGGGTAAATTTGAAGAAAAATAGATGATTGAAGAAAAAGAGAACGATATCAAAATCTGGAAAACTGAAGTTAATGATTGACAAAGAGAGAGAAAACCTGAACTTTGTGCTGCGAGAAAAGAATAACAAGAACTTCGCTACGTGGCCGAAGTCATGGTTCCTTTGTTTGGTTATAAAGGAAGCTTACTTTCTAGTTAAGTTTGTAATTCATAAATTTGATTACTTTGTTTCGGAAAAGTAAAAAATAAAAACGCATTTCTCGTATAATTTAGGACAAATTTTAAAAAATTATGATGGGAATTCTCTCGTTTGTAAAAATGGAATTGAAGAATTTTTTTAGTTATAACGTACAGGTAATTTTAAAAATTTACATAAAATGTTCGTGTTTTCAGAATAATGATGTTACATTGAATATTTTAAACAATTTGACATTCAAAATCTTTAATCTTATTATTTAAAAATTATATGTCAAGATTAGAGGAATTTTTGAACATTTTTTAATTTTTTATGATTTTTAAAACTTTTTAGCGTAATTTAATCAAAAAAAGTACTTTCACTATTCAGAAAAATTTCAAAACCATCCTACTAATATTCAGATAAAAACGAACAAAATTATCCATTTTCGTTATATAATTTAATATTGAGAATTCTTTATTTGTAAATGAGTGATCCACAAAGTAATTTTTTGAAGTTTGCTCTTCTTTTTTTTTTATAAAAACTATTAGAATCTAACCTACAGAAGCATGAAGTGTTATGAGATGAAATTTATTTTAACATATATACTTAAGGCCTTGTTTGGTTCATGATTTTTTCATGGTATGGTATAGTTCCAACTTTAATTTAGTTTTTTTGTTGTATGATTATTTTCATGGTTCGATTCTCTCATGATTTTTTCATGGTTCCAAGAACCATGAAAATAGAAGCCAGATTTGGCGGTTCTCCATTGTTCCCATTTAAATCAAACTATATTTTAAAAAAACCATACCTTACCATATTATTTATCAAAACACAAAATTTTAGAAGAATCATACCGTACGATACCATACCATACTGTACCGTACTTTAATAAACCACGGCGAACTATCATCCAAACAAAGCTTAAGTCAAACTTGAACTCAGTCTAAAGAATGATATATTTGTAGATTATAAATTCATGTGTGTGTTTGATGAGCGTTCTCTGTCAATGCTAGGGGCTGCTCGCTTAGTACCTTCCAACTCTACATTGTGCGAGCATTCAAACTAGGAGCTCCCCAAATTAGCGTACTTGAAGTGCAACTGTGATGCAACCATCTTTGATATGGTAGTTCAACATGTTATGGGTAGTGGTTCAAAACTCGTGAAATCAGGTGTCCTTGCTCATCATTAGCTTTGAATGTGAGTGGAGTTTTATCATGGTTAAAAGAATGCAGTAATAGAGATGGATAACAAGCTTCCTTTTTATGCCTTGATTTCTAGAGTATAAGGCTTTTCTTATGTTGTTTCTGTTATTCGGGATTGCAAGTTATTGGCTAGTCTTTTTATTTCTTGCCTTTTTAGAGTATCTTTAGTAGATAGTGGATTTTAGGATTATGTAGTATGTAGAATGGAAACTCACATTAATAACATGTCAATGGTTTTAAAAAGATAAACTTCAAAAACATTGTCATGTGATTTCACTCATTTTAGAAAACATGTATTATGGATTTATTTTTTCAAATACATGTCATGTAATTTATAACTGTTAGCAAAAAAGGATTTTCAATTTTTAATTACATCACAAAAGGGATAATATTATCATTTTTTAACTGAATTTTTTAAGTTTGGTTAATAAAATTACAATACACATTAATCATAAAATTTAGAATATTTTTGAGAAGTAAAATATTATTTTTCAATTTAACTATGATGAAAAATTTTAAAAATCGTAAAAAATGTAGAATTTTCGAAAATAACTTCAATTTTGATATATAATTCTTAAATAATATAATTAAATTATAGGAATGTCAAATTGATTGAAATACTTTCTTTAACACTATTATTTTTTTTGCTAATAGTTATAAATCACAATGCATGTTTTTGGAAAAAAAATTTCACAATGCATGTTTTTGAAATTGAATGAAACCACATGATACGTTTTTTAAGTTTACCTTTTAAATATAGACAATATCTTTATGAAGATAGCCATACTAGATTGTTTATTTCAATTAGAATTATATAATTAAATAATACTAAAAAAAACTTAATTACAAACTAAATAAAACATTTTAATGTTCAATATTAAAATATCAATTAATTTGTTGATTTCCCATTCCATTTGATTATCTACACGTAAAAGATCAAATTTATAATGTTCAACATTTATTATGCCACATCATATAGGATAAAGAAAATAAAATAGCTGGTGTAAAACTTTTTTTCGTTAATTATCTAATTTTACCCATGTGTCAAGATTATTGAAAATAAACTATCTACTAAAGATATTCATAGAAGACAAACTGATTACTCATACTTTGACAAGATCAATTCATGGAGGTTTGAAACATTATTCATCCCCCTTGTGTGTCTTCCATTTTAAGCTAATGCATGACCCCTTCGAATTCGACCTCATTGCACAATCTTAACTCCAAGTTTTTTCAACCTCTACTTGATCCAACTTATGAGTTGCAGCATCGATGACATCTTCGAATTCCATAAAAGGTCAAATACAAACTATACTTCTTGCCATCTCTCAAGTTGACTACGTATTAAAGTTAAGTTGTCACAATTTCATCAACTACAAACTTGATTAACCCTTATATTGTTATGATCCGAATTCTTGAGAGAGAAATAGAAGAGTAAGAAACTAGCATTCTATTTTGATTAATCTCATGAGTTCTGATTATGCAGGGCTTAGCTTATTTAACTAGAATTGAAGAAGAGAACTAAAACACAAACGATACAACTCAAAATCCATAACAAAGTTCTAAACTAATTAACTAACAAACTGCTACTAATAGCTAGACACATGTGTTGGTTAATCAAGACAATAATTGAACATGTAAACATTGCAAGGTGAAATTTCAAAACATAAAATTAACCTAAAGATCTCCTAAGCATGTCATGATTGATATAATCTAAGTTAAAAGGTTCCATAAATGCTTATAGGTTTATAAAACTTATAAAAGAAACCTAGCATCTAAGTTTAGAACATTACCAGTTGATGCGTGTTTCTTTTCCTCTTTTGGTTGTGGCGTTCCCTTAGAGCAATTTGGCAGAACTTCGTTAGCACTATTAGACATGATGTATGCCCTAGAGGCAATTAGGGCGATATGTCTTTATTAGCTATAATGTACAAACAGTTTTGAATTATTTATAATAATCAAAGGCATTTTGTTACTTATCAGTGCTTCTTTTTAATTGTATCTCGCTGGTATCATATATATTTGGATATGTATATGCGCATTGATGAAACAAAGTCCGTGACTAATTGATAGCGTAAAAGTACAAGGATATAATGGGAGCTATGTGGAGTGAGAACTGCACATACGTGTTACTATGAATAGTCTAAATATCCCTAGTCGTAGTTTTATTGAGACTGGACATCAATGGAGCGGATCGACTGGATTAGTTTCAAGCGACCGATCTCACGAGTTGAAGGTGGTACCTTGAGTTAACACATGAATGTATTCGGGTAATACATTGGAGACCGCTATAAGACAGACACTCGGAAATAACTATATCCATGTGTTGGTGTCATGTCTTATTGTAGTAGCAGTACTAGTATCCTCAGACCTAAGATACCGGTTACCTTATGTAGGAGTTTCTATACTTTGGGTTATACTTATTCATACCCTGGCGATCAGGATGACACGGGTGATTATGGGTATAGATATGATCACATGTTGGTAAGTTGTGTAGTCAAGATGAGATCCATTGCTCCTGATATAGTAATATAATGGAGATGTATCTTAGGGCCCCTTGTTGAAGTGACACACTTATAAACCTCTGATCAGAGTATACGATTGATAGAACGGGTTTTTAGTCAATCAAGATTCAAAATCGTTGCGTGGTGTTCTTCGTGAACAAGTCTAATTCCAGGATAGCTACGGCTATTACATGAGCTGACACTTAATTCGAGCTCAATAGACTGGATGGTACTTAACCTAATGGAAGGAGTGTATTATATTGGTTACTACTGTAGAACTGGATCAAGTCACAGGCACATGACGTTCCAAGTATCGGGGGATCATACGCCTTTGCTAGAAAGCCCATTTAGTCGTATAGAGCTATCGGGTTCCATGACAGCTTGGAACACTAAGCCTAAAGGTTCCCGGTTAACCTCTAGTGGCTCTATGCTTTGGGATCCTATGAGATCACACACTTTGGGTCATTATCGAACCATGTAAAGAACCTATGGACTGGTTCTATATCGAAAATACAAGTTGTGAAATCAGTGAGAGGAATTATTAATTGGTTTAACCAAATTAATAATTCAAAGAAATAATGAAAGATGGGGAAAAATAGTCAAAGCAAGCAAGGGAATTTTCCCGTTGCAAGTGGGCCCCGAAAAGAACATGGGTTATTCGAGGTAGGGCCCACGTGGATGCCCCTCGAGTGCGCTAGCAGGCTACAAGCGATGCCCATGGCAACGCTTGTGCAGGCCGCAACCCCTAATGAGGGAAGCGCACATGAAACCCGCATATCAACCCGCCGGTTACCCTACCCACACGGCTGACCCGCCTGCATGGGATAAGATTTATCCTATCCCATGCAGAGTTAGAAGGGAAGTCTAACACTTCCCATTTTTCCCTGTAAATAGGCTTCTAGCCTCTCATTATTAATATGCACCAAAAAACTTTGAGCTTGTTCTCTCTGATTTCTACTCTCCTCTTCTTTTGTTGTGTGAGATCCTTCACGAATTTCTCCAAACAAATTGAAGAGTTCTTTTAGAAGGCTCAAAGTTTTAAGTGAGCTTTCATTTTGGATTTTCGGGTTGATTTACAAGTAGACTAGCAACTACTATCAATCGATGGGTTCTACCTCTTCGAGGTTTAGGTCGGTGAAGATCCATGCGGATCAAGTCATAAAGGTTCTCCTAGTTTGGAAGCTTGTGTTATCGGAATTGCTCGAAAGGTAAAGTCGCTACTAAAAGAGAGATCAAGCACGCATTAACTGGTAATGCTTTAATCTTTAGATGTTAGGTTTCTTTTATATGTTTTATAAACCTAAAAGCATCTATGGAAAGTTTTAACCTAGATTATATCAATCATGGCATGCTTAGGAGATCCTCAAGTTAATTTTAAGTTTTCAAATTTCTGCCTTGCAACCTATGCATGTTCAATTACTATTTTGATTAACCAACAAGCACGAGCCTCCAAACTAGGATAGCCTCTATGATTGATCCACACGGATCTTCACCGACCAAAACCTCATTGAGTTAGAACCCGTTAGTAGACAACAGCTGCTAGACCGCTCGAAGATCAACCTGAAAATATAAACCAAGAAGGCTCACTTCAATTAGAAAGAGCCTCCAAAAGAATTCTTCGTTGTTTGGAAAAACTCATGAAGGATCTCTCACAACGAACGAAGAAAGAGATGTTGAACTCAAAGAGAAAAACTGAGCTGAAGTGTGGAATAAAGAGAAACTGGAGGCCTATATCTAGGACCCGCGGGCCAACCCGCTACTTCCTTCCATAAGGCAAGCCATAATGGGCTTGCCTTGTGTTGCAAGCTAGGCTTACCGGCCTTCCTGCAAGCCCAGGCTTGGGCGGCAAGCCCGAGCAAGCGCTGCCACGGGTAGCTTGCGCGGGCTATCCCCGCAAGCTTTTTAGCTTACGGGTCAGCCGCGCAGGCCCCACTCCGAACATCCTGTGTTCATTTGCGGCCCACTAGCGACGGGAAAATTTCGTTTGCTCCGCTCTGTGCATTTTTCCCTATTTTCTCTTTATTATGTTTAATTATTAATTTGGTCTAACCAATTAATAATTCTTTCAACTAATTTGACTAACAGATATTCTCGGCATAGACCTAGTCTATAGGTTCTTTACTTAGTCCAATCAAGACCAAAAGTGTGTGACCTCATAGGATCCCAAATATTGAGTCGCTAGAGGTTAACCTAAACTTAGCTTGCCACCCAGGAGCTTTTAGGCTCAGTGTTCCAGATCGATAACCCGATAGGTCTAGACGATCAAATGGGCTTTCTAGCAAAGAATATGATCCCCTGATACTTGGAATGTCACGTGTTTGTGACTTGATCCAGTTCTGCAGTGGTAATTAATACAATACACTCCTTTTATCAGGTTAAGTACCATCCAGTTTATTGAGATCGGATTAAGTGTCAGCTCATGTAATAGTCTTAGCTATCCTGGAATTATACTTGTTCACGTAGAACACCACTAGGCCATTATGTATCAAGATTGACTAGAAACCCATTCTATCAATCTTATACTCTGATTAGAGGTTTATGAGTGTGTCACTTCAACAAGGGGCCCTAAGGTGCATCTCCCACTCTATCACTATATTAGGAGCGATGGATCCCATC
>CATIWQ010205245.1:0-12874 GCA_949673415.1 Euphorbia schlechtendalii | reverse complement strand
ATATGTATCTGTATGTATATGTATGTATATGTATATGTATATGTATCTGTATATGTATATGTATATGTATGTATATGTATATGTATATGTATGCATATGTATATGTATATGTATATATATGTATATGTATATGTATATGTATATCTGTATGTATATGTATATAAATGTATATGTATATGTATATGTATATGTATATGTATATGTATATGTATATGTATATATATGTATATGTGTGTGTGTGTGTGTGTGTGTGTGTGTGTGTGTGTGTGTGTTTATATATATATACACACACATTATTAGAAACAATCATCCATATATAAGAAAGGTACCTTATTATTGATAAAAAATAATCCAAAACCGTTTGTAAATTAGTGACTAATAAAGACATATCATCCTAATTGCCTCTAAGGCATACATCATGTTTAACAGGAACATGATTGGATTCTGGTAGTAAACATTATTCTGTTAGATAACTAGTATAAAAGTAATAAACAAACAATTATAATCTTCAATGTAAATGGAAATGCATTAGAAAGTTATTACAGCACATTTAACTTTAATATCTATAAAGTATTGAATCAAAATTGTAAGTATCTAGTAGGAATGGGGTAAGAACGTGGTAGGTAACACAAATATATGTCAAAGTTTATTTACATAGCATATGAGTTCATATCAAGAAGGATTGTTTTTATTAAATTCACATATATACGAGCATCCTACCAAATACTTAACAGATACCATCAATAACTTTTTTTCCAATATTTGGTAGGATTGTGGTGGGAATGTGGTAGGAACCTTATATTTTATTGGATGTATGTTTAATCCATCAAAATCTGGTAGGAAACTGCTAGGAACGTGGTAGGAATCTGTTAGGAACCATAAATTTCATTGTTGTCATTCAAAAATAGAAATTCAAAAGCTATAAACAAACAAAATAGCGAATTCAGAATACTACCAATTTCCTATTATATAGCTACTAAGTAGCTATCAAATCCATAAAAAATGATAATGCAAAATCAAACATCTTTAATTGTTATCTCACCACTAGTCATACAATTCATCAAACATCTTATGTGCAAACTAGAAGACCTTACATTTTGTTGAATCAAAGCAAAAAGTCAAACCTCTAATTACAACAAATATGGATTCCCTTCAACAATGGTAGCGATAATAGGAAATTTTGTAACAAACAAAGGATAATCAGTAATCTAAATGCTTCGAGCTTTACATGAACCAAAAAATTGAAAAAAATATATCATTGTTGATTTCCATGGTAGGATCTGTAATGCAAAATTGAAATTCAATTTTCAAATCTCCTAACAAAGATTCAAAAAGAAATCAAATTAGATGCGAAACTAATGCAAAACCTAATTGCAATTTCAGAATAAAAATAAAAAAGCATGATGTAGAGAAGAGCAAAATCGGATTAAGGAGAGAAGATGAAATTGAAATTACTTCAGATCAGAGAAATTAGATAAGAGAGAAGAAGAGAGAATCAACACAGAAAAGAAGAACTGATTTAGAGAAAAACATGAGAATGGTGGAAAACAAAACTTAGAAAGGTTGTAGAATGCAAGGAATTAGTTAGAGGGTACAATTGTAAGAATTTATTATATCAATTTCCCTTTACTTTATTTATTTTCCATTCAATTACTCCTGATATTTTTCAGAATTTACATATCTATCATTATAAAATATATTCAATTTAAATATGGTATTTAAAATTTATACAACTATCAACTCATTTGTTCATAAGCTACTCATGAAAAAAAACCTACTTGTTTGTTTGCAAAAAAAACCCGTTCTTTTAACAAGCTTAATTACTTTGTCTGGTAACAAAGATAATAACATTTTTTTAGAAATATGAAACATTTTTTTCTAATTGAGGAGTTTGAACCCAAGACTCACACTTCTTGGATTCTCCAAGAGTGGTGACCACTAGACCAAAGTCTAATGATTCAAAGATATTAACATTAGATTTAGTACCTAAAATAGATTAAGATTAATTAAACAAATATCAAATTTGATTATCGAATAATATTTTCAGATATACAGAATATGTTGGGACTACAGCGTCATCACCAAACTCCACATTAGTATGATATTGTCCGCTTTAGACCAAGTCCACACAGATTTATTTTTGGACTCCTTCCCAAAAGGCCTCATACTAATGAAATTTGATAGACACTTATATATTGCTTGAAATTCTCCAAATTTTCAAGGTGGGACTTGATTTGCATTCCAACAATCCTTCCTTCGAACCTAGGACCACACAACTCGTGGCATTTCCCTTCAACAAAATCCATATAATTTTCCAACCTTCTTGCACCGTCGCTACCACGTTGTGGAACACACCCCTTGATTTCAGTATAAGGCATCAACTTGTAGATTTCCAATTTGCAAGATCAAATCGATCCCAGTCATGATTCTAAGAATTTCTCGCCCAATGTAGTCCGCTCCACTACCCTACTTCAAACTGTGGCTCTGATACTACTTGTGAGGACAACCGCATCGCCACCGAGCTCCACACTAGTATGATATTGTCCACTTTGGACCAAGCCGTCACGGATTTGTTTTTGGACTCCTTCCCAAAAAGCTTCATACTAATGAAGTTTTATGGACACTTGTATATTGCTTGAAATTCTCCAAATTTTCAATGTGAGACTTGTTTGCATTCCAACAGAACATTCTTTAGTCATTAAACACAATAACGAGTTAAAAAGTTTCCAAATCAACAAAACAATTAAATTAAAGGATAAATAATTATAACCTCCTTGAGATTTGTACGAATACATTACTACCTTTTCGGATTTTATAGTTCTTATTTAAATCTCCATAGTTTTTCCATCCAACTAAAACATGTAAGCAATACACATTTTTCATCGTATAGATTACATAAAATATATGTGCTTACCAAATTGCCCATGTCTTTGTTATTTATCCATTAATGATATGAAACGTCTCTATTTATCATTGTGTATAGAGTCAGGATCAAGTATCTAGGCATATGCACAATTATTTTCAAAATGTAATGTCACTTTGATAGTAATCCCTAGCCTAATCTTCTCGTAATTATCCAAGTGAATGGGGACAAGGAAAAACTAAATTATGGAGAAGTCACCAGCCGTTATGAACCCTTTCTTATTCTTTCATCCTAATTCGTATTCTCGAGGATAGAACGATAAAATAGAACGATAACAAGAACAATAATTCAAGAACGATAACAGGAAAGATTGTTTTCAGCATAGCAAGTGAAAAGGGGATGCTTTTTTTGCATATATATCTATCTACAAGGAGTCAAGGACGATGCACTGAAGCAATTAACCCAACTCATGAGTAGCCATCAAAAGTGATCAAACTAAAATCTTACTGACCACAATAATCTTAATGTCCTTCCTCGTAAAATAACAAATATGTCATGTCATCTATTTGAATGGAACATGTATATCACTTCTCAGGAGGATGTTTCAGTTGTGTAGAAACAAAACATAGGGAGGCTTAAATTATAATTACAAAACTAGGGGAGATAATAATGTATTTGTGCAAACCTCGGGAGGTTAAAATATTTACCAACAAATGAATAAAAATGAATTTGTTCACATAGCATAAATATCGAGTCATTAAAATTTATTTATAATATATAAAAAATTAATTGAGCTAGTTCGCTAACTTTTATCAATCTGATTAATGAATTTGCTCACAAACTTCTAACATAACTTATTCACGAGTTTTTTTAGTCGAGCTATGTCCAGTTCAAGCTTAAATCATTTACAATCAAGCGTGCAAATTATGTTGACGAACAACTCATTTACAAATCTATTAAATTATATTTAAATAATTAGTCTGAATATACTGTAAAAAAGTCAGATTAGAAATATGTATTTAAATTGTGAAGTGGGATAAAAACAACTGGAAATAGGTTGGATATATTGTCTCTTTCAAAAACAATTACAAATTTTAATAAATCATTTTTGAAGTTGGTGTTTAATCAAATAAATAAGTTTGAAGATAACATCATTTATTTCTCCATAGAAATATTTTGTATTTGGTTGAGTAAAGCCTACAAAATAAAATATTATAAAAATTGAAAGTTAACTCAGCATGAGTTTTAAGTTTTAAGATAACACCTGTTTAGCTTAATATCAATATTAACAATATTTTATTGTTAATTATTGTTGAGAATCTTGCTGCTTCAAGTTAGTCAATGTAAAATGGTAAAACTCTTAGGGGGTGGAATGTTAATTTTTTTTTTTTATTTTCTTACATGTTTTGATACTTTAAAAAAAGGAACGAAATTTTTGTTAATCCCATTTATTATTATTTTAATTAAAGAACATCAATTCTTTAATAGCAATAATATATATTATTATTAATAATTAATATTTATTAATGATTAAATTAATTTTTTATAATTGTTATTATTTTCTAATTACTATATCTATAAAAAAATTATTAATATTGAATATTAATAAATATTATTTTAAATAACTATTTATAATAAATTTAATATTATTGCTCATTATTAATAATAAGTAGTAATTAATTATTTAAATATAATTAATTTTATTACTAATCAATAATTATATTTAAAATAATAATAATAATAATATAAATATTAATTAATTAATCATATTTTTTATAATTAGTATTTATTAATTATTATTATTATTATATATATTGTAATATTTAATGTAATTAACTATTTGTTGTCTCTTCCAATGGATTGTGTATATTATTAGCCTTCTTAACACATAGATAAAAATAGACAATTAAATATGAGACACTTTCAAAAAGATTTTATCTCATATGAGAAACTTAAAAAGACTTATATTAGTTTATATTGTTTTGTTCCTTCATGGACTTGTAAAGAAGTAAGAGAGACAATGTGTGCTCTCGCGTGCACGTGAGAAAAATGATTCAAAGTCGTTTCCAGTGAAAATCGTCTGATTCCTCCCTTGCACATGAAAGAAATGACCCAATGTCATTTCTAACGAAGCCTTTGCTCGGGAACTTTTTATTTTTTTTATGGAAAATAATAGTATTTTACTTGAAATTATTTTTGTTAAATTGTAATGATTTTTGAAATTCCTTACCTGAAACTCGTGATTTTCTTACTACACTTAAATTTGTAATTACTTTCGACTTAATTCAAGAATCCACGGTATATTTGAAAATGGACTTATTTAGCTTGTTAACCATCTCTAAGATATATATAAAATTTCATATATCATTTTCAAAGTTGATGATTAATTAGATAAATAAGTTTGAAGGTAACATCAATCATTTCTCCGTAGAAATATTATGTATTTTGGTTGAGTAAAGCCTACAAAAAATATATTGTAGAAACTGTTAATTAAAGCAGCATAAGTTTAAGATAACACCTGTTTAACTTAACATCACACCTTAACATTTTTATTGTTAAATATTATTGAGAATCTTGCTGCTTCAAGATAGTCATTATATAATGGTGACTGAGACACTTTTTTTTTTTTTTTATTTAAGAGAATGATATATGGAAAAAATTTTCTCCTTCTTACAACCCGTTATTAAATAAAGCATATGGAAAAATGTTAGTGAAATGGAAATTATTTTATATGAAAATAAAATATTGTTTATATACTTTGAAATATTTTTCTGATGTTTGATTACAATATTGAAATCGGATTGCATTAAATTATTCTAAATTAAATAAAATAGAAAAATAATTCTGCAACAATTCAGCCATACTAAATAATGATTAATTGTTGAACCCAAGTTAATAGTACCTCACAACACTTAAAACGTTTTGGAAATAACAAACTGACTACGATAGTGAAATTAATTAAGTACTAAGTTGACTCTTAATTAATAAAGTTTACTTGAGGATGTTTAAGGGAAAACAACTCAGTTTACCGAGATATTAATTAAGTTGTGGCTTAGAGTAAGAAAAACTGAGTTAAGCATAGTATTACATAGTTTATAAGATATAGACTCAGCTAAGCTGAGTTACCTTTTATTTATAAAAGCTGAGTTCTTTTCGACACTTACAAAAATATTTGACATATATGCGTTTAACGGTTTCTGTGAGAAAGGGAATATTCCTTTAATACTTTTTCAGGAGAAAATGCGCTGAAATTAAAGAAGATATTCAAGTGGTTCTCACAAACAAAAAGGTGTCCGTATGGAATGTTCGAGAATCCTAACTAAAGCCCAAGATAAAAGGAATCTTCTGACATGTGTCATTTGTTAGTGTCTCCGCGCAACTCTGCAACGCCAGCAAGTCAACCATTCACAAAAATCCACATTGCATCTCACACGCCTCTCTGACAGAACGGATTGCTCGAAGACAAATGAGTTTTTGACGCATTGGATTAACGGATTAATCTCGCGTCTCAATGTTCGAAACTCGATCTCTAAACGTCCTAGAGTTTGTTTCAAACGGGCAAATTCGAAAGATTTGAAGAGAGAAAAATTGAGGAAGCTATCGGGACGAGAAGTTTGCAACGGCTACTTCCAAGACCTTCAACTATAAATAGAAGACTGAAGCAGACTTTCAAACTTGGTGAATCACTTTGAATTTCTTCAAGAGCTGAAACTCTGTTCAATCAATCCCAGCTTTCAGAAATTCTAACTCAAGCAATCAGGCAAACACTAACTGTCCAAATCTGTTTGTAATAGAGAGATAACACTTAAGATTTAAAATTGTAAAGGATTCAATGAATTTTATAAGTTGAATCCTCTATTCGTATTTTCTCTTAAGAAATCTGAGTGATAGTTTAGGAAGGGTACCTAAACTCTGTTTGAGATGTAGTTAGAAAGAAAGGTACTTTCTGTAATCTTGTCTACCCGTTGTAAAGGCTTCTCCACCTAAAGAAGGAAGAAAACACTAGTGGATTAAAGCTCAGAAAAGAATTCAGGGACTGAAGGTAGGCTAGGGGCCAAACCAGGAAAAATCTTAAGTGTTAACGTTCTACCCTTATTCGCTTATCTTTACTACGCATATCTCATTCATGATTCTTTCTATTTTACAAGTGTTGCTTGAAAAAACAATCCGAGCTGAGTAAAGTACTCAACAATGATTGAAGATAAATTATACTAGCGAAGCTGAACAATTTATAGTTTTTAGACTCGGCTCAGTTATTTTCACTCAGCACACATCTAAAAACTAAACTTGGTAACAAATTTGTATAAACCTTAAAAAGAACCAAGAAACGCATTCACCACCCCCTCTGCTATTTATATTAAGTCGTTTAGGACCAACAAGTGGTATTAGAGAAAGTGCTCAGCTTTTAGACTAACAGTCTTTGAGTTAAAGATCCGAAATGGCTTACAACAGTTTTAGTTCAGGTTCAAGATAAACAACTCTCCTTAAAGAGGGAATGTCTGTAACCAGGCCTCCGTTGTTTGACGGTAATTACTACACGTTTTGGAAAAGTCGCATGAAAAACTTCATCCAATCTCAAAGCATGCAAGCATGGCTCACTTTAAAGCTTTACCCCAGAATTTCTACCATAGTAAGGAATGGGGAACGTGTTCTAGTTGATCCAGAAGATTATGATGATGTTGACTTCAGGCTTCTCAAAGAGAATGCCGCAGCCATCAATTACTTACACTGTGCGTTAGATCTTATAGATTTTAACAGGGTCTCGGGCTGCAAGACAGAGCAAGAAATTTAGACGAAGATAGAAATTACCTACGAGGGGACTAACAAGGTCAAGGAGTCGAATATCAATCTCATGCTGAGAGAGTATAAGATGCAAGGGTATTCAGGTCATGATTACCAGGTTCACTAATATTATGAATGAACTGAAGAGATTAGGCAAGGAGTTCACCGAGGAAGAGATGGTGAAGAAAATTCTCCACACACTTACCTTAGAGTGGGATGCCAAGAAGATCGTGATCGAGGAGGCTCATGATCTTAATACCTACATCTATGATGAGCTGATAGGCACCTTATTGACTTAGGAAATGTCCTTGAAGAAATATGTTGATGATTCGAAAAGGAGTAAGGGTAAGGAGAGAGAGGGCAAAGCCATTATCTTGAAAGCCGATTCCTTTGACAAACCCACTAGCTGCGATTCTGATGAGCAAATGGCCCTTTTAATTAGGGGTTTCAAATGCTTCATGAAGAAGGATGGAAAGCTCAACAAGAAGAAGTTCCCCGCTAAAAGCAAGTCAACTCAACACTCGCGAGGAGCTGAGGAATGACCCATGAAGGAACACGGCAAAGACATCAAATGATTTGTTTATGGTGAAAAAGGCCATATCCAATCATCATGTCCAAAGATCAAGAAGGACAGATATAAGAAGAGGTTGCAAAGAAGAATGAGGCATTTGCTTCCACCTGGAGTGATTCTGAAGAATCTTCAACATCTGATGAAGAAGTAACAGATTCCGCCAACCTTTGCTTAATGGCGATTGAAAATGAAACGAGCGAAAGCTCAACATCTGCTTATAAGAGTAACCAATACACTATTGACTCTGAAGTTGAGCACAACAAAGGGAAATCCCTCAAGCCAAGGTACATTCTGAAATCCTTTTATCCATTGAAGAATTCACCCAGGCACTCTTTGATGTTATGAAACTGACTAATAAGTTAAGGAAAAACATCAAGGAGCTAGTGAGGAGAAGTGAAGACCAGGAAGACACTATCACTTCCTTATCTCTTGATATCCGCTTTCTTTAAGAAAAAGCTGAGTATCATGAATGTCACAACAACAAGCTCACTAAGCTATTAGATGACTTGATTATAGAGATAACAACTTTAAAGGAAAAACGTGTTCCTCCTCCAACCAACAGTCAAACTTCGAGTAACCAAACTCACAATTCTAAGAGGAAGAATTCCTCTAAAAAGAAGAAAGCGAGCCAGTCCCAAGAAAAAGCGGTGTGTGGTTTTTGTGGCAAAGCTGGACATGCTACTCTATAGGTATAAAAATGGTTATTATGACGAGTACAACTAGACTAACTTAAGCACTGCTAACTAGGGAGGATCCAGCTCGAAAGCATGGGTACCTAAGAAAATGTGATTGTTTTATAGGTGAGCCTTAGATCATCTGATGACACTAGAATGTGGTATTTGGATAGCGGATGCTCAAGGTATATGAAGGGAAATGAAAGCCATTTCATCTCAATGGAGCGTAAAAGAAATGGAAGTGTCAGTTTCGGAGATAACCAAAAAGGTAAGATTGTGGGCTGTGGCACTGTTGGTGTCTCTCCTTCAAACGAAGAGGTTACTCTGGTCAAAAGACTTAAGTTCAACTTGCTCAGTGTAGCCCAGCTTTGTGAAAAAGGCAGGAAGGTTACATTCAACTCATCAGGTTGCTCAGTTATTGACTGTAAGACTGATTCTACTATATTCTTTACTCCTAGAATTAATAATGTGAATATGATTGATTTATCCTCGGGCTCTACTAATGTTTATCTCGTATCTAAGGAGGATAATTCATGGCATTGGCACAGAAGGTTGGGTCATATAAATATGAACATTTTATCCAAACTTGCCAAAAAGCAACTAGTTGTGGGTTTACCTAATATCAGCTTTGAGAAGGATAAACTTTGCTCAGCTTACCAGCTCAGTAAACAAGTTAAGAAATCCTTTCGGTCAACTAATCACGTAGTAACTAATGACTGTTGGAGCTCCTCCACCAAGATCTTTTCAGCCTAGTTCAGCCTATGAGCATGGGTGGTAAAAGATTTTTGTTGGTGGTAGTGGATGACTTCACAAGATTCACTTGGGTGGTCTTGTTGAGTAGCAAAGAAGAAACATATGAATCTTTTATCAAGCTCAATAATCAGATAATAATGAACGAAATAGGAAATAAAATCATTAGAATCCGAAGTGATCATGGACGTGAATTCGAGAACTTCCATTTCAAAGAATTCTGTTCAGGACATGGTATTGACCACAACTATTCTGCTCCTTATACTCCTCAACAAAATGGGGTTGTAGAAAGGAAGAACAAAACAATAGTTGAAATGGCTCAATCCATGTTAAGTGATAACTATCTATCAAAGTACTTTTGGGGAGAAGCTATTAACACAGCCTGTTATATCTTGAATCGGGTTTTAATTCACCAAATTCTTGAGAAGACAGCCTATGAGCTTTGGTGAGGGCGCAAGCCTAAGATTGGTCAACTCAGATCATTCGGTTGTAGGTGCTTTATTCTTAACACCAAGGAGAATTTAGGTAAGTTTGATCCAAAGGCTAATAAAGGTATCTTTCTAGGATACTCAACTAACAGCAGGGCATATAGAATATATATCAAAAGAACCAGCCTATCAGAGGAGTCTATGCATGTGGACTTCGATGAAACTAACAATGCCGATAGAAGTCCATCTGATGAAGATGAAGGAGTAACCCAGCAAGAAAATCCACTCAGCATGCCACTCTCTATGTTGCCCAACCCATCACAAGAACCTGAAACTGAGGAAGTCAAAGAAGACGATGATCTGTTTATCAACTTCAACGATGATGAAGATCAACCTCAGCCTCAACAACCAATTGCAGATCCTCCAGCTATAGATCCGAGTTTGCCAAGGGAGATTAGATCTCGTCGTAACCATCTGCTCGATAACATTATTGATGATGTTCATAAACTAGTGATGACACAAGGTCAGCTCAATAGGATGATGAGCCATCAGCTTTCATCTCATTGATTAAACCCGAGAAGTTCGAAGATGTAGAAGGAGATGATTATTGGATGATCGCAATGCAAGAGGAGCTAGATCAGTTCAAGCGCAATGATGTTTGGGATCTAGTTCGAAAGCCCAAAGGAAAATCAATTATCAGCACCAAATGGGTTTTCAAGAATAAGTTTGATGAAGATGGTGTTGTTATCAAGAACAAGGCCAAGCTTGTTGCTCAAGGCTACAATCAGCAAGAAGGCATCGATTATGATGAAACTTATGCTCCTGTAGCTCGACTTGAAGCTATTCGAATCCTATTTGCTTTCACATCCCATATGAACTTTAAACTATTTCAAATGGATGTTAAAAGCAAATCCATGAATGGATAAATTCAACAAAAAGTCTATGTTTGCCAGCCTCTAGGCTTTTAAGATCCTAAGAATCCTGAGCATGTCTTCCAACTGAAGAAAGCTCTCTACGGATTAAAGAAAGCTTCAAGAGCTTGGTATGAGAGGCTGACCAATTTCCTTATTAGCAAAGGCTATGAAAGAGGGTAAGCAGATACGACTCTATTTATTTGGCGAAGAAAAGAAGATGTATTGCTAGTTCAAATTTATGTTGATGACATCATCTTTAGAGCAATTGATGAGAATCGATGCAAAGAATTCAACAAGTAAATGAAGAGCGAGTTTGAAATGTCAATGATGGGAGAGCTCAACTTTTTCCTTGGACTTAAAATTAAGCAGAGTGAAGATGGAATCTTCATCAGTCAAACAAAGTATACCAAAGAAAACCTGAAGAAGTTTGATATAGAGCATACGAAGCTAATGTCCACTCCCATGACCACTGATACTATCTTAAGTAAGGATGAAGCTGGTAAACCAGTAGACAGTAAGTTCTACAGAGGAATCACCAGTCTCTTCTTTACCTTACAGCTAGAAGGCCTGACATTCAGTATGTTGTGTGCTACTGTGCTCTTTATCAAGCTTACCTCAGAGAATCTCATTTGGCAATTATAAAGAGAATTCTCCAGTATTTGCAACGTTCTCTGGATGCAGGTCTATTGTAACCCAATAGCTCAGACTTTACAACAAGAGGATTCATAGACACTAACTACGGAAGACATAATCTCGATAAGAAAAGCACCACAGGAGGATGCCATTTCCTTGGAGAATGCCTCATGGTGTAGCAAGAAGTTGACTTTTATCGCACTGAGTACAGCTGAAGCTGAGTACATGGCAGCAGGAAGTTGTGTAACACAACTTCTATGAATTAAGAAACAACTAGAAGATTATGGTATAAAGTCAAAATGCCTTGAATTTATGTGTGATAACAAGAGCGCATATGACCTATCCAAGAATCAAGTTCAACATGGTAGGATGAAACATGTCAACATAAAATATCACTTCATAAAGGATCATCTGCTAAGGGAGATGTCAAACATGAGTATGTTCCATCTGAGGAACAATGAGCTGACATATTCACCAAACCATTACCCAAGAAGTAGTTCAATGTTCTAAGGAAGCTTATTGAAATGGCGAATCCCATATGAAGAAAAATCAAGAAATTTGGATAAGTGTTGAAGATCAAATTTTAACTCAACCAAATGAGGTAACACGTATTTAACACCGTTTAAATTTTAAAGTAACGTTGTGAGATTCAGTTTTGCAGTTAAAACTCAAAAACCCATATCTTTCGAAAGATGTTTTCGAATTGGAACTGTCCATTGTCAAACTCACCATTTTACTAAGTCGGTTAATTAAGTGTTAATCTCAGCGTTGATTTTAATCTTTCTTTGTGTGAGCTCCATGTATCACTGCAAGTTGAAGAGGTCTATAAAAGCTGAAGACTGAAAGAGAGAGAGAAGTTACTTGCATCTTTAAAATCTTGATTGCTTTCAACTACAAAAGAACCCTAATTCTCTTTCTCTCAAATCTCCTTGTCTTTTGAAATGGCGAGAACCAAATCAACCTTTGTCCTTCAAGGAAACTCTAAGAGAAGCATTGATGTGAATGCTGACGGAAAATAAGAGAAGATTACGTTCCCCTCTGGAACGGTCTTCACCAAGGTTAACTGGGGCTCAAAGTTGGATTTTGGCCTAGTTTATGAAGTTGACTATGAAGGAGTGTGGTGGGCTCTAAGTGCAAGCGTAAAACTGACACTAGCAGTCGCACAACTAAGGTAGTGTACCTATCGTTGACAAGTTATAGTTCTGGTTTTGTCCAGGTTATCGATCCTCAGGAAAATGTAACAAACTACCAAGCTACTC